>CM070497.1:34082715-34177715 GCA_036324585.1 Champsocephalus esox
TCATCTTAACCACATTAATTACCAAATAAAGCTGTAATTACGGTAAACAAAGAGACTTATGTCACACAACACCCACACTTGCATGCCATCGACCCAGCCGAGTGTCGGAGGAGGCAAAGGCTAAGTGAAATGTTGTTTTCCTCTACGGTGTCGATCATCAATCCTTTCATCTGGGTGACCTATCGGAAGGCAGACATGTCCGACACTGATTGCAGCATTCATTGGGAATAATGTCAATACCATTCAATTCCATTCAAGACGGAGACCAAGCTGACTGACAGGTTGCGTGTTCATTAGTGCGATCTGGAGACGGGTTGAGAAGACGGAGAGAAATGATAGTTCTTGTTCTTAACGTTCTTGATATTTCACTCGAAAAGTGTCCAATGTTTAGCGTTGAACTTGGTTGTTGAATTGTTAAGCGGCATTGTCTCTTATTTACGGATCATTTTGTCATTTCTAAAAGAAGGACTTCTGCCGTTTGACTGTCGCTCAAACCTGGTGTTGGTAACATTGCATTCAACACATCAACTGGTGAGATATTGGATCGTCATGACGTTGCAAACAACAAGTTGAAAGGGCAGCGAACTCACAGTCAGTCGATCCTTTGGGTTTTAAACAGAACAGCCATGTAGGTCGCCTTGGTCTTCACATGATGAAGATGATGAATTGTACCGACATAGGAGAAGACTAATTTCAGCTCCAAATAAAGTAACAGGTAATCTGGCAATTGGTTTTATAAGTAACAGGAGAATAAACGACTCCATGTTGGACTTCGTTGGACTTTAATGCTGCAGTACTTCCAGATTGAAGCTCTTCTTTTCTCATAAGAGAAGTTATGGAGAAAAACTCAAACAAGTTGTAATGAAAGCTGTAGACTTTTAAATCAACTTCCATTATATTATCACATTACAAGTTGCTGAGAGTTTTATCCAAAGCCATCTTAACCCTTAGATCAGGGGTTCTCAAAGTTTTGATGAGTGAGGGCCAATTTAGGTACCCAATATTGGATTGAGGGCCGCCCAAGAAAAAATAGAACACAAAATAATTCCACAGCAAATCCTTTCTTTATTGTACTAACCAATTATACATACTGTATACATTAAGAACTTGCAGAGGACACACAGATGGGTTATCTACAGACAGCGACTAGCTAGAATCGCTAGCTAACTCCCGTTTCTGATAACTTACAACAGATATTCTGCTTAACCGCAACTCGCGAGATGCCTAGTTGCCATGCAACCAGAAGTCAAGCAAACTTTCCACAAGCTGTCATTCATAATTTAGGAATGACAACCCAGGGGGCGCAGTTTTACCATTCTTAAATTCCATTCTAATTCTTACTAGATACGACCGTGGAGGATTAAAATATAACGCATGCATTTCAGCGTCTCACGTTAACTATCGCGGGCCGCCAGAAACATTTCCGAGGGCCGCCATTGGCCCGCGGGCCGCACTTTGAGAACCCCTGCCTTAGATGTACGAGTGACTAAACTCTTCCCTAAGTGGGTCAAAAAGGACCCGTATTAGAATAATATGTTTTAATGCCATTTTTGTAATTTTGGTTAAGAAAAATAACCTTGAATAATATTTAGTATTATATTTTGGTTCACACTAGAAATATTTTATATTTCATTTTTCACTATTTATAATTGTAGACATTTTTTTTAACATATTCCATAGAAAATCCATGCGAGTCATTTTTGACCCACTTATGGAAGCGTGGGGGAGAAATACAAAAACCACAATTTCTTAAAATGTATAAAATGTTAATTTGAAATTAGAATGGCGTGATATCCAAAACATGTTTTTTGAGGAATAGTGGAATATGAAATGATACAACATTTTAATTACAAAGATACTTCAAGAAAACCACCTCTCCGGGTCCAAAAAGACCCACTTATGCTTTAAGGGTTAAACACCTCAATACTGTAGATGTGTGGTCTGTGAGTCCTCAGGTGGTCTGTGGAGTCCTCAGGTGGTCTGGGAGTCCTCAGGTGGTCTGTGGAGTCCTCAGGTGGTCTGGGAGTCCTCAGGTGGTCTGTGGAGTCCTCAGGTGGTCTGGGAGTCCTCAGGTGGTCTGGGAGTCCTCAGGTGGTCTGTGGAGTCCTCAGGTGGTCTGGGAGTCCTCAGGTGGTCTGTGAGTCCTCAGGTGGTCTGTGGAGTCCTCAGGTGGTCTGGGAGTCCTCATGTGGTCTGGGAGTCCTCAGGTGGTCTGTGGAGTCCTCAGGTGGTCTGGGAGTCCTCAGGTGGTCTGGGAGTCCTCAGGTGGTCTGTGGAGTCCTCAGGTGGTCTGTGAGTCCTCAGGTGGTCTGTGAGTCCTCAGGTGGTCTGGGAGTCCTCAGGTGGTCTGGGAGTACTCAGGTGGTCTGTGGAGTCCTCAGGTGGTCTGGGAGTCCTCAGGTGGTCTGGGAGTGTGGTCTGTGGAGTCCTCAGGTGGTCTGTGGAGTCCTCAGGTGGTCTGTGGAGTCCTCAGGTGGTCTGGGAGTCCTCAGGTGGTCTGGGAGTCCTCAGGTGGTCTGGGAGTCTGCAGGTGGTCTGTGGAGTCCTCAGGTGGTCTGGGAGTCCTCAGGTGGTCTGGGAGTCCTCAGGTGGTCTGTGAGTCCTCAGGTGGTCTGTGAGTCCTCAGGTGGTCTGTGGAGTCCTCAGGTGGTCTGGGAGTCCTCAGGTGGTCTGGGAGTCCTCAGGTGGTCTGTGAGTCCTCAGGTGGTCTGTGGAGTCCTCAGGTGGTCTGGGAGTCCTCAGGTGGTCTGGGAGTCCTCAGGTGGTCTGGGAGTACTCAGGTGGTCTGTGGAGTCCTCAGGTGGTCTGGGAGTCCTCAGGTGGTCTGGGAGTCCTCAGGTGGTCTGGGAGTACTCAGGTGGTCTGTGGAGTCCTCAGGTGGTCTGGGAGTCCTCAGGTGGTCTGGGAGTCCTCAGGTGGTCTGTGGAGTCCTCAGGTGGTCTGGGAGTCCTCAGGTGGTCTGGGAGTCCTCAGGTGGTCTGGGAGTCCTCAGGTGGTCTGGGAGTCCTCAGGTGGTCTGTGGAGTCCTCAGGTGGTCTGGGAGTCCTCAGGTGGTCTGGGAGGGAATTCCACTGACGAGGAGCAGCTGCACAGAAAGCCCGATTCCCCATTGTGCGGAGTTCGGTCCTCGGGGGGCGAAGCCGATGGTTAGTGGTGGAGCGGAGGTTGCGTGTGGAGGTTTGAGAAGTACCTTCAGGTATGGAGGAGCGTTCCCATGGATACCCTGATGGGTCAGTAGTGCGATCTTGTATTCGACCCTGAATGAGACAGGAAGCCAGTGGAGGGAATGAAGGACGGGTGTGATGTGGTTGTACTTTCTCACCCTCATCAGGATCCTAGCGGCACTGTTCTGAACGTATCGGAGCTTCTGAAGGCTTCCGCTCGGAGTCCCGATGAGGAGAGCGTTGCAGTAATCGAGCCTCGAGGAGACGAAGGCATGGACCAGTTGTTCAGCATCCAATAGGGAGAGTGTGGGACGGAGTTTTGCAATGTTCCTGAGGTGGTAGAAGGAGGTTTTGCACAGGTGTTTGATGCGTACCTTGATTCATTTTAGGTGAAGTGTCGTCCACATGTGTGCAGGGATTGGGATTGAACCACTGACCCTCTGATTGGTCGATGCCCATTATTCCACGGATCCAAAGCTGCCCTACATAGATCATCATATGTTTTGTATATCCATATTTTCTCATTTCTAATCATCATAGAAATATATATTTTCAGTTTCACACTTTTTTAGGGAACTGCAGTATTTTCACCACTTGCCCAAAGCCAAACAAACTCATCCTTTCATGTTTTATATTTCCACCTGCAGTTTGGAGGTGCGGTGCGATGTTTAAGATCCTGCATGTCTGTAGGATCAAGAAGCAGCTCTGCTCTCGGAACATATTCTCTCTCCGCTGACTCTCACACAACTTTCTGTTTCTTTACTCTGGGCTTTTCTCTGCTCTCTTATTTAGGTGAAATACATCTGGAAATCGTTGCTTATTGTCAAGCTCCCGTCCAAACACACACACACACACACACACACGCACACACACATACCATGTATACATCACTTCAGGGGACATTACATTGACTTACATGCATTTCCTGGAGACTTATCCTAACCGTAACCATAACCAACACATCCAGGCGTTTCATTCTGAAATGATGAGACTGGGAATAAAGTTTTAACTTGTAGGGTCGGAGATATTTCATCTCCTAATATTTCAGATCAGTTTTCTGGCTGCACACAGTGAGCGGCTGGAGTGAAGAATGCATTAGTGAGAGTAAATGGACCTTTTAAATCAGAGATGGAGATTTATTCTATGATTTCTGGCTGCCTTTTTGAATTATTGGCCTTCAGATATGGATGGAAGAGGATGGAATATTTTTTGGAATATTAATGAGGTAAAAACATGAACTAGACGTGTGTGTGTGTGTGTGTGTGTGTGTGTGTGTGTGTGTGTTGAAAAGTGCCAGTGGTGGAATGTAACCAAGTATAATTACTCAAGTATCTAACATTGAGGTACTTGTATATTAATGGAGTATTTTGTGTTCATGCCAAGGTATACTTCAACTATTTTACAATTAAATGAGAAATATTAAACTTTTTTAAACTTCTTATTGACGGCTTAAGTTACTTGAGAAAATAATAAATTTGCATGAAAACAAGAGTTTATTAAAAAGATATATATTCTATTATAAATTAAACGTGAACAGTGGATACATGAACAGCTAATTAAATTCAGAGCAGATTCATTAACAAAATGTATGAAATGGTAAGTAATTATATAGCGCTTTATCCAGTCTTTAAGACCCCTCAAAGCGCTTTACATTCTACATGTCGTTCACCCATTCACACAGAGCAGTGTATATTACTCTAGGAACTAACACGCATACACATTCACACACCGTTGGCCATGCCATCGGGAGCAACTCAGGGTTAAGTATCTTGCTCAAGGATACATCGACATGTTGACTGCATGGGCTGGGATCGAACCCACAACCTTCTGGTTGAAAGACGACCGTACTCCCTCGCAGCCACAGTCGCCCTATTGATATCGATATCATTTTTATAATTTATACATTGTTCTGCCTTTTATTATTTTTACATGTAATACTTTCAGTACATTTACATTTACAGGACTTTACAGCATGGTATTAGTACTTTGTCTTAAGTAAAGGATCTGAATATTGTTTCCACCTCTGCAAAGTTTCCCTTAAAGGTGGGGTAGGTAAGTTTCAGAAACCGGCTCGAGATACACTTTTTGTTATATTCCATGGAATGCTCTTAACATCCCGATAGCAATGAATATCTGAAGTGCTTTGACAACAAATCCATAACAAAATGTCATCTGTAGAAGCCAACCTGCCTGTCAGCCTTCCATCGGGGCACAGACTTATCTCGTGCCCTCATTGGTCATGTGCGCGTTCGTGTGTGTTGGAGGAGGGGCTCTGTAAGGAAGTGGCAGATTTTCTCCGGTTGTGTATTTTCAAATTCTAGCCACTCGAGCCGGTTTCTCAAACGTACCTACCCCACCTTTAAGCTCACTAGCGATTGGCTTCTGGCTGTCAGAGACTAATGGACCTTTTGGCAGACGTGAACTCACGATATAAAAGCCTGTCATTGAGGATGTTAACTCCATCATGAATCTAAAGTTCAGGCTCTGACTTGCCAAATGCCTTTCTGGCTAGTCTGTCTGGGTCAGGGGGGTGAGCAACTTTCTCCCATAACAACCGAGCCAATAATAACACATTTTGTTCAGGAATCCCATAAAGGTCTGCTAAGTGGATGTCTGTCCGCATGTGTTGCTACTTTAGGTTAGCGCTCCCACCACAGGTGATTGTATAATTGGCTGCCTGTTGCTTTGTTGGCACTTCACTCGCGCCGACTGGCTGGAGCAAAGTCAATTATAAAAAAACATTTCCACGGATACAAATAAAAGACTTGGCTGAATGTGCTTCCTCGTAGATTTCATTAAATACATGATGTAAGTGTTGCTTCTCATTGCATGTTGCATAAATCAGGTTAGAGGACATGATTTATAGTAGGGTACAAATCATTTCATCACTTTCTATATTTGTCTTAGTTATATCTGTTAAGGTAACAAAGACATCTCTTTATATTCAAGTATTTTGAAGCTGTTCTCCTTCAATGATAAATGGATGACACAAAATAAATCTTCAGATTGAATAAATCAGCAGCCGTGAGTGCACTGAAATACTGAATAGATAGCGAAGCTGAGCTGAAACGAAATTGAAGTTGACTGCTGGGAGACTTCAATTCCTTCCTTTTATTATTAAACAAGAACCATGTCTAAAAACATCCCAAAAGGAGACGAGGTGATCCATGCCTAATGTAGCTATCAGCTCATCTCCATACACACGTATCAACCAGAAGTATAACAGCACATAAACCAGCCTGTGCTCCTACCAAATATGTAGGTCCAAATAGGAGGGTCGTTTATTCACAAATAACCCTCTCTGGAAAATCCTAAATTGTGGGATAGTTAATCATTAAAATGCTTTTTGATTAGATTTCTAGCGAGAAGTGTATATTGTACTTTTATAATCTACGTCCAGTCGATGTGTAGGATCTACAGTTTGATAGATATTACGAAGATGAGTTGAGGTCTCGCCAGGATAACGTGTATATGCGGCAGCTTCCATGTAAAGTTAGCGTCAACCCCTATGGTTTTAACCACACACACCTCTACACACACACACTGACTTAAACGCAGACTTTTGTTCCCCCATGTTTCGTTGTTATCGTTTCACTGAGCGAGTGGACCCGCCCCTTTTTTTCAAACGCTCCCTTTTTTGGTCCATCTGCGGCGGTAAAAGTTTTTGATGATTCGGCTGTACCTTTAGTAATGAATATTAAATGTTATGAGGAAATCATTCCACCAATAATTCCAATAAGTAATCCAACATGTATTCACTTCAGGTTTACGAAAGTAACTGTAATCAGATTACTCGTTTTTCGAATGTAACGTGAGCTGAATACAGTTACTTGATTTTTGTATTCTGATTACATAACGCCGTTACATGTTTTCCGTTACAACCCAACCCTGGCGACAAGGTTACGCCGAGCGTCAAACAGCTCTTTGAAATGGAATGTACCCACGACAGATTATCCAAAACTGGACTCGAACGGGTCCAGCCTCGCTAGAAATATAATCAAAAAGCATTTTAATGGCCAACTATCCTACAATTTAGGATTTTCCAGAGTGGGTTATTTGTGAATATACGACCCTCCGTAGTGTTTGCTTTCAACGGGAGCACTAGAGGTCGAACACTTTAAAACGTGATTATAGGTCGTAATAAGCGCTTGAACAATCGAACTATTTGGTCGTACGAGTTGGAGGACTTGTTGACATAAACAGTTGTACAGACATATCTAGACAAACACGCCCATTTTTCAGTATTACAATTCATAAAAAAATAAATATATAAAGTATGGTCAAGCAAATGCTGACAAGACTGTCCTTTTATATCAAAACTATTTGGTACCAAGGGAAAATGAGTGGAAGTCAGTGGCCGTTTTAATTCAGCTGGGTGCATATTCCAATGCGTAAATAAGAGAGCGGATTGTGCCAACTCACTCTTCAGGTGTGTGAGCTGTGATTTCCCCCAGGCTGGTGATTTAAATATGAATGTTATCTCTGTCAACTGGCCGGGAATAAAAGCTACAACACAAAAGACTAAAGAAACTGGAGTGGAAAGAGATGCTTGGTGATGAAAAGCTAATCAAGTCATTGAGACGGTCGGAGAGACGGAGCCTCCTTCAGACCGTCTGATGGAGGCAATCAAGTGATGAAACCCACTGAAAGATGGAGACATGGAAGAGCACTCACTCTCTCTGTCTTCACACCCACATCTCTCTCTTTCCTCTGCGACCTACAGAGGGAACAGACCAGCCTTTAGGAAAGGGTTGACGATTGGTTCCAGTGCTAGCAAGTGTATACTACAGCTCAACAACAAGCCCACATATTAAAAGCGATGTCCATGTGTTAAAAGGGGTGACTCACCGGCTTAACTTGGGGTTTTCACAACAGCCAACAAATCAATCAAATACTAACACAGGCGAACATTTCCCTTGACTTCCTGCAAAGAAACCAACAACACAACAGACAGCGAGTATGCTCTAACCATAGTTTCCGCCAGGGGGCCGCCTTGCCGTCTTTTGAAAATATAATAATCCGAGAGAAGATCGAGAGTGTTTATCGCTTGAAATGACGAAAAGGAAAAAGGACAAGGACATCCCGCTGTTGGAGGGGCAAAGGAGTCTGGTGGGATTATTTTCGGAGTATTGAAGATCGTTTCCCCGACATCGAAGGTGCCTGCTAGGACAACACGGAACGTGCACGATTTGGACGCGAAGTATCACAAATGTTTGTTTAAAGATCTTAATTTCTGCAATAATCCAAAATCCCATTACTGTTTTCGAGGGAGTCCTTGTGATGCTAACTTCCTGCTCGGCCTAAACACATGTTGTCATCACTGCATTACTTATATCTCCTCCCATTTTATTCTGAAAATACTTCATTTCTGGTTAGCATTAGCTTGTGGCTAACGTTATTGCTGAATGTTAAATGAATGTACAGTCTTATTTTGAAAAGCTTTATTGAAAGGCGTCTCTGTTGTTTACATGACGTCACGTCCGGTGTTACGTTAACAATGATTGCAGCCGTTAAAGTGCATTAAATAAAAAGTCATGAATGAGAATACGATATCAGACACAGAAGAACTCGTGGAGGGAGGACCTCGTCAGAGCCGCCAATGAGAGGAGGAGCCAGGAATTGGATATTCGCCCGCTCCACGTAGAATCGATGTCTCTTCTCTCTCTGTTTCAAAACCACGTTACTTTATTAAATTTCTCAGTTGAACCTTTTCGAGACTACTTTTAACTTCCTCCTGGACGCAAGAACAACGATCCCGATCTTCAGTATTTAACTATGATTGTTGTTTATTATCCTTTAAAATACTTAAAAGTAGCCTGAGGCAGAATGTGATTAAAACGCATAAATTCCTGAAGGAATTCAAATGAATGTATCTTGAAAAAGCTTCTGCCTCTCACAGTCCTGAGTCAGCATGAGCTCCTCTCCGCATCGTGACACTTTCCTGAGATACTATCTGCACAGCAAGCGCTTATAAATTATCTCACCAGGAAAATGTCAAGTGTGACCATGTTTTCTGTGTCAGCAGAACGTGTCTCCCTGACTCACCTGTCTGTCCTTCTGTCAACAAGCAGTCTTATCTATCGTGACCTTCTCAGGAACCAGCGTGTCAAACAAGGCCCTGCATGCTGACGACGTTCAGGTGTAGACAACGTGCTGTTTCACGGGAACTGACGCAAACTGACCGCATGTCTGGCCCCTTTCATACTATCTACAGCAGGGGTTCCCAACCTTTTTTTAATCATGTACCCCCTTTGAAAACAATGCAGCCAAGTTCCCCCTGATCAGCGCACAACTAATTGTTAGGGGAAAAGCCTTTATAAAGAGGTACAGCACAGCGCTGCACCATCGGTGTCTGATTCATTAAAACAACAACAGTAACTGAGAAACACTTAAATGCTACATTTCGTGTCTGAAACTCGACCAACAACCAATCACATGAATCTCCCGACCCCGACACACAAGCAGCGGTTTGATTGGCTAGAGCTTGTACTGGCATATGATTCGATTGGCTGACGCCTCGCCGAGGCGTCAAAAGTTGAACATTGCTCAACTTTTGCAGCCAGCTACGCTCCACGTCGCTTCCCACGATGCATTTCGGCTAAAAGTGACGTCACCCCATTCAACGTGAATGGGGAAGCGTCAACGCACGCCGCTGTGTGGACGGGCCGTAACGGGACGCGAGAGAGAGATCAGATCAGCTGCTGCTGACGGAGAACACGCAGCTCTGCATGATCACAGCTCCGTCCGCTGTGACCGACCGGTGAGCCGAGCAACACACACTAAGAGTTAGACCTAACACACTTCGCTATTTCATCTACTCTGGAACTAGCTAAACTAGTTATACATGTATGTATTCTTTACTGTCGGGTCACTCATTACAGGTTCAGCGAGCTGCATGAGACTGACGGGCTGTCAGGAGAGGGAGAGGAAAAGAGAGCACCCCGTTTATTGTTATTATCCAGAGTTACTGTAACCTTTGAAGAAAGTAGTTCATCTACTATTAGTAGTTTGTGTAAATGCATTCATTCCGTTTTTTTCCCATTAACATAAAATAAATCTCACGTACCCCCTGCAGTACTCCAACGTACCCATTTGAGAACCACTGATCTACAGCATGCATCATGCAAATAATAATACAAATAATAACGAAAATCGAATTTTAATTGAATTTAAAATGAAAACAATATCTTATGTTTCTATAAATTGCATGACAGGCTCCCAGATTGAATCACCCGCCTCCCGTTTTCCTTCAAGTAGGCTATGGAAGTAAACTGACATGTTCAGCTTGATATAACAGTCTCAATATAAAACAATGTGGTTAACAGCCATCCTATAATCAGCTGCATCCGACAGTCCACAGTGGGGAGCTGACATAACATACGTGCATTCATCATTACAATGTCCTTTTCTCAATAACAGGCAGTGCCGGAGTGCCCTTAGTCTACAGTCTGTCAGACACAACAGTGTACACGAGCAGTTGGGGGTGTTGGCCATGTGTGGCACATCTTGGAACTAATGGGATTGAGCTTTCGTTAACACCGTCTCTGTTTTTTCCTTTTGCCTCAGAGATTATTGTGAGTTTACTAAAAGCTCTACTCATACTTCTGCTACAATCTCTACTTAGTTTAACCTTGCCTTAATGACACATATTGGGTTTTGCCTTTCAGTTGATCAACCATTACCTAAAAACAAAAGAATAGAAAGTCGACCGTGGCAGGAACCATTGCATCGGACAAGAAACCTGCATCGTTTATAACAAGGAGACATTTTGACTTCATGAACATGTGCTTAGTGGCTTTCTGATTGATATTGTTGTCATATGTGTTCCTTACTAGTGGAGCAGCAGTTAGCGTAGCGTAGCTTAGCATAACGACTGCAAACCCGCTGCCCCTGGCTCTGTTTAAACGGTGTGTGTGAAGTTTAAGCTGTGTCATTGCACCTGTATTACATACAAGATAAAACGCTTCCGTGACAAGCTGTAAATAATGCTACTGTGAGACCTTGGTGTTGTAAAGTAGTGGATTATCTCTGCTGTGTGTGTGTGTGTGTGTGTGTGTGTGTGTGTGTGTGTGTGCCTATTTGTGTGTGTGTGTCTATCTATGTGTGTATGTGTGTGTGTGTGTGTGTCTGTGTGTGTGTCTATGTGTGTGTGTGTGTACGTGTGTCTATCTGTGTGTATGTGTGTGCGTGTGTGAGTATATATGTGTGTGTGTGTGTGTATCTGTGTGTGTGTGTGTGTGTGTGTCTATCTGTGTGTATGTGTGTGCATGTGTGTGTGTGTGTGTGTGTGTGTCTATCTGTGTGTATGTGTGTGTGCGTGTGTGTGTGTGTGTGTATATATGTGTGTGTGTGTGTGTGTGTGTCTATGTGTGTGTGTGTCTATCTGTGTGTATGTGTGTGCATGTGTGTGTGTGTGTCTATCTTATGGTGTGTGTGTGTGTGTGTATGTGTGTGTGTCTATCTATGTGTGTGTGTGTGTATGTGTGTGTGTGTGTGTGTGTGTACACGTGTGTCTATCTGTGTGTATGTGTGTGTGTGTGTGTGTGTGTGTATGTGTGTGCGTGTCTATGTGTGTGTGTGTCTATTGTGTGTGTGCGTGTGCATGTGTGTGTGTGTGTCTATCTATATGTGTGTGTGTGTGTGTGTGTGTGTGTATGTGTGTGCATGTGTGTGTGTGTGTCTATCTATATTGTGTGTGTGTGTGTATCTATCTATGTGTGTGTGTGTGTACGTGTGTCTATCTGTGTGTATTTGTGTGTGTGTGTGTGTGTGTGTGTATGTGTGTGCGTGTCTATCTATGTGTGTGTGTGTGTGTGTGTGTGTGTATGTGTGTGCGTGTGTGTGTATGTGTGTGCGTGTGTGTGTGTGCGTGTGCGTGTATGTGCGTGTGTGTGTGTGTGGGTGTGTGTGTGTCTATATGTTACCATTTATTTTAATGCATCCCTAGGTATCCTCAGTGTGTGTCTATGAGTTCATGCAGATGTTTCCATGCACATTTATTTGTTTGCATACAGTATGTGTTCACAGACGATTGTGTATGTCTGTGTGTGTGTGTGTGTGTGTGTGTGTGTGTGTGTGTGTGTGTGTGTGTGTGTGTGTGTGAGTGTGTGTATGCACAGCGGCCACATCTATCACGCAGAGCAGAGAGCTACAGAGTGTGAAATCAACTTTGACATTCATGGTTCTAACCTCCCAAGGCCGCCCTAAAGCGGAACACTTAGAGTGGAGTGTCACTTTTCAGACAGAGAATAATAGCCGAGTCTCCGCCGCGCTTTGAAGGCGACTTTTCGTCTCCCACTGACTCTTATTCATGTTGACCTAGCCCGTGGAAACAATGGGCTAAATACTCTTATCTTTCTCCTTCTCTGCTGCGCACACCGTCTCTTTGTTTTAGTTTTTTACTCCTCTCTCGTTTGCATGCCTCGTGCTGTGTAAGAAAGACAGAAAAAAGTCCTCACATCACAATGATGACAGTGGGTTAAGATATTCAACAGAAATACAAAGAGAAATGCACTTGGAGTCCTAACGACGGGAGGCATGAATATTTTATCCATGTTTCCTTCCAGCCTGGAAATTACTTTTAGGCAAAATGTATAAAAGATTTTTTGTGTTTTTATTAGCGGACTTTTCAAAGAATGTCAACAGAAGTGTAAGAAAAAAGTCATTTTGAAAGCTGTAATTACTCCTTTTGTCTTAGCTGATGTTGTTCACGGTCGGATCGATGAGAATAAATATGTAAATATGTTTAGCAATGCTTCGAGGTCACGGTCGACGGCCAAAGGGTTTCCATGGTTGCGAAGTGAAGCATCAAACATGAACATAGCTGTAGAATTTGAAGGACCTCTTGTAGTTGGAGTTTAACCTTTTGACCCCCTAACGACGCTGTCACTGGAGCATCATCCCAATACCCCTCCTCGACTCCTCCTTTCCCTCACTCGCCTCCCTTCCTCGCGTCTTAGCTCCGCCTCCGTAAGATGCGAGCGAGAGACACGAGGAGGTGACGCGAGGACAGAGGAGTCCTCAGGTATTAATTAGGATGTCCTCGTTCACTCGAACGTCACTCTTAAACGACGTCTGTTAATGATGACATGTGCACAGCTGTATCCCCTCTCGTCGGGCTGAACTGAAGAACCCTTAGAACCGGCCCATTTCTGGTTAAATATATAACTTAAATGAATGAATCTTTCTCTTGTTAATCAAGGAATTCAATGTATGACGGTTGGTCCTGCTTTTGCGTTCCGTTTTGGTGTAAAATGTACATTTAAATAAAAATATAATGATAGTAATGTGAAAGCCTTTACTCTGAACATGTGTGTCCTGTAGATCCCCACATGCACCACAAACCCACATTCAGGACTGTGCATCTTAAATAATTTAACTCCTGAATATCTTCACACAAAACAATACAAATCATTTTTATGTATCAACATCTAGCCTAGCTTTCTTAATAGCTATGTTTCAGTGACGGTAAAGATCATTAAACATGACTTAAAGTGTTAGTATAACCTTAAGAAATGAATTGCACATAGTAGTTCCCACGTCGCTGTGAGCACTTATACATGTATGTGAGGCTTTCCCACTCATCTTCCAGCTGTCGGTTTTCCTCTGTTGAAATGGACCAGCTGTGAAGGTGGGGGCGGGGCTTTTATACGCGAGTAGTGAAAACACGTCCGCGTAGTCTGCTCGCGTGTATCCTCCCTTTCGTCTCCTCCCTTTCGTCTCCTCCAGCACCCCTCCTCGACTCCTCCGTGTGCATTTCAGCTATTGGGACGTCCTTCAAAATGGCGTGTCTTGATCGATTTCCGGGTCAAGTCCCGGAGGAGGGGAAGAGAGGAGTCGAGGAGGGGTATTGGGATGAGGCCACTGTCTCTTGTTGTCCTTTTCATGTCCAGTTCCTGCATTTACTCCCATACAGTTTGGTTGTGTTCGAGTAGATTTTCTCCCTCAGGAAGATTCCTAACGCAGTGAAAGACATGTCAGCCATGATGATAGCTGTTTGAATTCTCAAGACGATAAGGAACGAGCTTCAATGCTTCCTTTATGAACTACTTAGACATAAGGCGCTTTCACACCGGAGTACTTTTCCCTGTATGGTTCTGATATGCGAAAATGTGCGTTCACACCAAAAAAATACGGAACTAGAACTTAGTTCAGAACCTTTTCACCTCCTTTTCAGTCCCTGCTAGAGAGCAGGTACTTTCATGGGAGACAAAAGTTCCCATTTTAGCCGCCATTTTAGTTTCCTCGCACTAGCATTATTAGCATTAGCATCAGCCCAGCGCACCAACGGAGAGAGACTAACTTATGGCAACACAAAAGAAAACATGGGAGCGGTGGAGATGAGGAGGTGTCGGCGTTCTGTCGATTTACTCGAGATATACTCCCAACTCCGGGGACTCCGGGTGGCAGTATACGCCGTGAGGTGGTTTGCGGCCTGCCAGTAAACCCAAAGCAGAAGAAGAAGAAGAAGTGACGTCAGCAGCTTCATTTGCCTAATCCTCCCTCAGGGACTTATTCCGGTGTGAACGCGATCTGCTGAACTAAGAACAGCAAAGTACTCGCTGTGAAAGCGCCTATCGGATGCACTGGACCATCATGTACTGATGGAGCAGAGATAACGCTGTCCAATAACTGCGTAACTTTTAAAGGGACGCACCTTGAAAACAACCGATGTCACCGACAAATGCAGATAAGTTACTGTGCTTTTAGAGTATTTTACATCGTATGCCGTAACTTGCCAAAGTGCTTACATGTTTTGACCTTTCAACAATGGGTAGAACCAAAAGGAAAGCTATGAACCAATTACTGTAAAATGATGGAGTAAAGTTTCACAATGCTGGGTTGTCTTTCGTTTTGATTCAACATGTTTTAATGGTGATGCAGTAGCTGATGTGTAGGCCTGACAAGTTATGCATGTAGTCAATATGAAGTAATATTTATCTAAATGGTTTCATACGATCATATTAAGTGGGATTTGTGTTGATCAATACGAGAGGAAAGGAGGGTGAGCAATATTTTTCTTCAATTTCCTTTAACTTAAGCCTTGGTAATAAAGTCATATATGTCCACGTGTATGAGACTTACGGTAGGTCCACAGAGCAGCTTTTCAAAAATATTGAACATCTTGGAGCTGGGCGTGTCTGACAGCTTGGGGATTTTTTGCGAGCAACGCGACCAACAACCAATCACATGAATCTCCCGCCCCCGACATACAAAGCAAAAAACCCCAGGGATTTTATGCAAGCAATATATATATATATAAACTCCCCAAACAGGCGAAAACCTACCAGTTTCCCCCACTGTCTCTGCCCCCTCCCTCCATGCTGGCTCCTCCGGTTTGGATCCCGTTAATAGTTCTGGTCGTAAAGAACCGGGTGATTTGCTACCGTAACTTCTCGTTTGGAATATGAGGAAATGAACTGCGGTCTGGCTCTCCCTGCTTACACGCGGTTTGATTGGCTAGCGCTTCTACTGTCAGATTTGCATACACGTGTTTGATTGGCTGACGCTTCCAGCTCAGCTTCAAAAGTTGAACATTGCTCAACTTTTGAATCCTGAAAATCCTGGAAATCTTCGCTTCGCTCCCCCACAATGCAGTTCGGCGAAAAGCGAGGCAAAGTCACGTCATCCCCATTCAAAGTCAATGGGCAGAGAAGCGGTGGAAGATTTGTCTAAAGCTGCTGTGTGGACGTACCGTTAGTGAAACAACACGGTGTACATTTTCTAGTTATCGAGCAGAGTGAGCAATGCCCTCCGTCTCATCATAATATCCCAGTGTCAGTGCAGTCTCTTTAAGTCCTGATTCATTCTCAATCATTTCCTTAACCCCATGGCATTTCTTACTGAGGTTAAGGAAAAGTGGACAGAAAATACATCGCCTTTGTGTCCTCCTCTCATCTCTTCACCCCTGATTATTTTCTCATGGGTCGGGCGCACAAGTCCATTCCCTCTGTAACATTATGTGTTTGGTTCGGGTTACAAAGACAGCTCGCTGTGTCTCCGTTTTGTTTTTTCAAATCAACTTTTGTGCCCGAACGTCTCCAGACTCAGTGAACTTGATGAGACAGGAGTCTGCTATGCAAGATTAGGTTTTGTGTTCATCCAGGCGTTCGGCAGTGTGAAGGACTGTGTGTCATGCCGAGTAGGAGAATTATGGGATGTCCTGTTTGGGCAGTGCAGCGTCCCGAGAGCCCAGAGTAAAGACATTACTGCACACACTGCGAGGGAAAACAAGCTGAGTGTGCTCCTGCTTATGATGACAGCGCTTTGTAAAATATACACCACAATGTTAGCAGTGTTTCGTGTCAACAAAGCTTTGGGAGAAACTTGGGACAGTCATTCCAGCTGGAGTCAAACCAGAGATCTAGGTACCATGAGTAGGAATATCATCAAGTTGGAGTTTCAAGTCAATAAAGTTGCAATCAATCAATATATACCCAAACACTTACTATACAAGTGCACTTTCTTTCTTAGAGTCCAAACTGCACGCTACACCTAGCAGTAGGGGTGTAACGGTTCACAGAAGTCACGGTTCGGTTCGTACCTCGGTTTGGAGGTCACGGTTCGGTACAACAAGAAAAAGCTAAAGAAAGTCCCAAATGCTTAATTCCAGGTTTGTTGTTATTTATTTTGAACAGTAGAGCAGGTTACAGTTTCAAAATAAGGAACTCTGACATTTTGAATAATTAACTGTATTAAACAGCACCACACACTCAGATGGCCATATTATCTATAATGGCTGATGTCAAACAAAAAGGAGGTTTCATCAAGCTGTAAAACTAAAAAGAATGTCTTACATCATAAATAATAAGAAAGTGTTTCCAGAGCGCAAAGTCGTTGAAAAACATTATGCCAAAAGCTTCCGTTATTTATGTTGGTCTCTCGGCTCTCATGTCTCTCGGTTTATTAAAAGCAGCGGATCAGCTGTTGAACTGCTGTTGTCTTTTGCCGGGCTCCGATTGGCTAATCTGGGTGATCCCTTCTGATATGATTTAGCATGTTTGGCGTGTGTTACCATTAGCATACCGCACCGCTATCGAACAACGCCGACACGCCGTCCTCGTCCGATCCACCACTCGCACACCTCATCTTTATTGTAGTCCACAGGGAACCCGAAATGTTGCCACACAGCTGATTTAGAAGAAGCAGGTGGGTTCTAGCTCCTGAGTGTTATCTGGAATCGCCATACTAACTTTTCTTCTTCTTGTATTTTGTTCGTTTTGTTGCTGTTTCTTCTTGTTCCTCATTTGTTGTTTAAGGGCGGCTGGCAAACAGCTTTTAGGCGCAATATCGCCCCCTGGATTATATATAGTGTAGTGGATACTGCCCTGAATTACTTTTTTCCCACTCGTTAAAAAAAAGGCGTATTCGTCGTGTGACTGCATGTGACGAACCGTGACGTCCGAACCTTGACGGTACGGGACAAATACGGATACCGTTACACCCCTACCTAGCAGTATTCAGGCTATTCAATCCTCTGAAATGATTAATAACATAGAAAGTGTTGAGGAATGTGCTTTTGAATCCAGATCTGCATCTTCATGTTTTCAATAATGAAGTGAAACAATCCTCACATTCCTTTAAAGAGGCCCTATTATGCTTTCCCCCCTTTCCTGTAGTGTGTTATATAGGTGTTAGTGCATGTAAATGGTCTGCAGAGGCCTAAAATCCCTTAAGGTCTTGTGAAGCTGACCATTGAGCGGCCCGACCACGCAAAGAGGCAGAACGTCCACAACACAACCCGGTGTGGGCATGTATTACTCACAAACACATGACGCAGCCCCAATATGCTGTACACGTGAGCACAGTCACCAGCCAGCGGGATCCCACACACACTACCCGCCAACACAGACGGGGACACAGAGCCTATACCCACACACTAATCAGCAATTAGACACAGGTGGGGGGGAGGAGACAACACAGGGCACCAGGTGGACACAATCAGAAGCAACAGACAAAACGGGTTTGGGGAACACCCCAAACCAAACCACATGTGCAATGTTACAAGGCCCGAAGCCGTCAGTCCACAGTCACAGGTCTCTTTAGAAATACTTTTTTCCAATAGCACTTGCTGTACTTCATAACAAGTTGGCCGCACACTTTTTCACCCTGTGGTTTGTTTCTCCGCCTCTGGAATAACTATTGATTCTTTTTTTTTCTTAGGGATATTTGTTAGAACTCAACAGTACACTTATGTATGTGTGCCCCCGCTGCACTTTCCTCGTCAAAGCATTACAAAGACAAACAGAGTGTGTTTTAGTTTCTTCCAGGCAGCGCCTGAATGAGGATAAGTACGATGTTTGCTTTTGAGGTGAAGAGATAGAAGCTTCTTGTTTTTCTACCTGAACGTTGAGTGATATGATGGTTGTGTGTGTGTGTGTGTGTGTGTGTGTGTGTGTGTGTGTGTGTGTGTGTGTGTGAGAGAGAGTGTGAGAGTGTGTGAGAGTGAGTGAGTCTGTCTGTCTGTCTGTCTGTCTGTCTGTCTGTCTATCCATCCATCCATCCTTCTATCCGTCTGTCCGTCTGTCTGTCTGTCTGTCTGTCTGTCTGTCTATCCATCCATCCATCCATCCTTCTATCCGTCTGTCTGTCTGTCTGTCTGTCTGTCTGTCTATCCATCCATCCATCCATCCTTCTATCCGTCTGTCCGTCTGTCTGTCTGTCTCTCTATCCATCCATCCATCCATCCTTCTATCCGTCTGTCTATCCGTCTGTCTGTCTGTCTGTCTGTCTGTCTGTCCGTCTGTCTGTCCGTCTGTCTGTCTATCCATCCATCCGTCCGTCCGTCCGTCCGTCTGTCTGTCCGTCTGTCTATCTATCCATCCATCCATCCATCCGTCCGTCCGTCCGTCCATCTATCCATCCATCCGTCCGTCCGTCCGTCCGTCTGTCTGTCTGTCTGTCTATCCATCCATCCATCCGTCCGTCCGTCCGTCCGTCTGTCTATCTATCCATCCATCCATCCGTCCGTCCGTCCATCTATCCATCCATCCATCCGTCCGTCCGTCCGTCTTTTATGTCTGTCTGTCTATCTATCCATCCATCCATCCTTCTATCCGTCCGTCCGTCCGTCTGTCTGTCTGTCTGTCTATCCATCCATCCATCCATCTATCCGTCCGTCCGTCCGTCTGTCTGTCTGTCTATCCATCCATCCATCCTTCTATCCGTCTGTCTATCTGTCTGTCCGTCTGTCTGTCTGTCTATCCATCCATCCATCCATCCATCTGTCCGTCCGTCCGTCCGTCCGTCTGTCTTTTATGTCTGTCTGTCTATCTATCCATCCATCCATCCTTCTATCCGTCCGTCCGTCCGTCCGTCTGTCTGTCTGTCTGACTGTCTGTCTATCCATCCATCCATCCTTCTATCCGTCTGTCTGTCTGTCTGTCTGTCTATCCATCCATCCATCCTTCTATCCGTCTGTCTGTCTGTCTGTCTGTCTATCCATCCATCCATCCATCCATCCATCCATCCATCCGTCCGTCTGTCTCTTTCTCTTCCAACAATGTGATGACGAAGAGAGACATTGAAAGCAAAAGGGAGATGAACCAGATTTAGTCGTACAAATAAATAAACATATGTCTCTTGTAGTTTCAATAAACCTGTATTATGTCTTCCTGTGGTATGTATTATCTCTATGATGCCTTGGTATCTGCAGACAGTGAGTCTGAATGACGTGTTTCTCTGCCGGAAAATCAAGAGGGAGGAAAAGTTTCCAGAAAAAATCCCACACTTTCACAATGTTTTCATTCCATGTTCTCGCCTGTTTCTCTCATTCCCACACTTCCCCTGTCTGTGACCTAAACTGTGAGGAAGTATTGTTTCGCAGCCGACTCTTGCAACACACATTAAGTAAATACAAAAAAAGCCACATGCTCTGAAAGTCCGAATTGTCTTGTTGGTTTAGTTGATTTTGATTTTGATGTCCGCATCTTCTCGAAGGGTCAAGTAGTTTTCCGAGACCTCGAACAACATCCAGATGGAAACATTTTGTGGATCCACCGATCGATCTGGATGAATTATATAAATGTCTGTAATTACCAGCGACTACTGCCAAGTTACGGGTTTGTTATTCTGAATAAAACATTGAGAGAACATGCCCAAAATGTTTCCACAGTTCTTCTGATATTGCAGGCAAAGAAATAGCTTTCAGAGAGATGAGGCTTTACTGCAGTAAGACCAAGACACCTGTCAATCAATCAATCTCCTCAACCACATGCAGAACTTTAGACAGACAGTGGAACAAATGACTTTGGAGAGGTTTGAAATGGTCGTTATGCATTGCCTGTATTGCCATTAGATTCTGTATGTACGCTACCTGCACTTTAGAAAATGACCCACGGTAAATATGACTGGCTTTGAAAACACGTGAACAACATGTTCCTCTCAGAAGTGTTTAAGAGGACATAATATAATCAAATGTTCAGGTTGATATTTGTATTTAGTGCCTCGACTGTGACATGTCTGTTGTCTGCTTTAATGTTCCTCGTACAGTAGGAGAGAAACTTGCACACCATTTACAAAAACCTATATAATACAATGAAGGAACGTTTAAACTCCAAAAAGCATAACAGGGACTAAGAGCAAGAGGAAATCAGGATAATTGTGCTTTGTTTCAGTTGAGTATGTGTTGTGATTGGTTTGCCAACATGTGATGACACTAAACCGTTTGGTAGTCTACGGGTGCGTCTCACTTCGGTTATTTTTCATTTCCTCGCTCCTCGGTCTCGGCATCTCCGGAAGTTGATCTGTCTGCGCCATCTTGAGTAGCGTCCCAGTGGCCTTATTTCTGCCGGAGGACCGAGGATCGAGGAACTACCGGACCATCCTCCGGTGAAATCCTCAGACACTCGCCCCGCCCCCTTACTGTGTATCGCTCACTGATTGGACGATGCAGCTCATGCACTGATCTGGCTGCTGTCAGACGATCAGCTGTGCGGCGTCATCACAAACGGACGTCGCTTCACGTGACGCTGCGGAGGAAACGGCGTCCCACTGCTCTTACAACTCGGCTGCAGTCGAATAGTCCATTTAGCTCAGGAACCTTCCTAACGGAGTGAAATGACCCGGAAGTCCCTCAGTGGCAGCCATGATAAGTGCCGTTCCAATTCTCTACATGATAGGAAAGGAGGCTTCAAACTTCCTTTATAACCTCCTTTAGCTTAGGAACCACTGGACCTCCCTCACCGTAAGGAGAGGAGAAAGTGCTGCCCCACAATGCATTGCAGCCGCAGCATTTGTCGTCACTCAACAGTCGGCCGTTCACGGAAACAACCGATTATGACGGAGAAATTATATCATGAAAGTTACGGTGCTTATTAAGCATTTTAAAACATAGGTGGTAAGTTGCCAAAGTGCTTTGTTTTGAACGTTCATCGGTATTATAATCAAAAAGAGAAATATGAACGTTAGTTTTCACTGAAATGATCAAATAAAGTCAACATTTCAGTCTTTACTGAGCTGTGTGGGGTTTGTTCAACTTCTAAAAGATGTTTGAATGGTGATATACACAGTGATAGATGTTAAGGACTAACGTTTATAATAAATACATCTGTATTGATTTTAAGATCTTTAGTTCATACAATCATACCTATTGGGATCATTGTATTAATGTGGACCGGAGGGAGAGGGGGACGAGCAGAAGTTTCACTTTCCTTTTTTATTTCAATTCCAAATTCCTTTGGTCATGAAGAATATGTTTCTCTGTTGTCCCCGTTCATAAAGCTAAACAGCAGCATCAGAGCACGGTGCAGAGTCTCTAGATGAGTCCCTCGTTCTTATTAAACATCCATGTTGTAGTCCGCTGTATAGAAAACTGTGGTTTCCATGGTTTCCCCACAGCAGCAGACGCACACAATGACGTCCGCTGGCGCATCATAAACACGTCGGATAGTGAAAGTGCATTCGGATTCTCTAAAGTACCGCAGTCTCTTCTCCTAAGTCCTTTTGAATTCTCCTATCCACTATCCCTTAACCCCGTGATGTTTCACTCAGAGGTCAAGGAATAGACGATAGGGTTAGACGTTAGGAGCTGATTGTTGGACTATTCGACTGCCGCCCTCATGTCCCTGCTTCTCGTGGTTTCCTTGCGTCTCTCCTTGCTTCCCTGGTGCGAGGGACTAGTCGCAGAGAAACGACGCAAGTGAGGGACGCAAGGAATCCATTTGACCCAAGTGAGAAGCAGTCTCCGTGCTTTTATTGATCAGTGATCACATAAAGATGCACCATTTTCGATTCACATCACTTTACATGCATCTGTGCTCCCTTCAGCACCATTTAAAGACTTGTATTTGACCTATCGTGGATGCATGTGTACAACATTGTGTAGTAAGCTGATTTAGTCTCATGGGATGTTTGTATTCAGCCATCAATGCTTTGTCTAACCTTTGCTTTGAGCCCATAGGCTGAACAGCAGTCAGCTCAGATGTCTGAAGTTACAATAAATTAATTTCTACTGACACTTTCCTCCCACTCAAGGAAATCTACTTCTGCCTCATATGCTTTTGGTACCAGTAATATCCCTTTGCTGTAGTCCTTTGCGTTTGACATTTTAATAAAGCACTCTATTGTTACAGTGCACTCCCATTCTCCTTCTGTCTCTCTTTCATGCTCACACTCTCTTTTATTTGGTGCTCTGCAGAGATTGGCGTCAGCATATTGTTGTGTATAAGATCAGTTCTCTCTGACAGGGGGAGGTGGAGGGGGGAGAGAGTCCTATGGAGGCACTTTGCAGGGACTTGGATGCAGAAAGAGGGAGGAATGAATACAAGTAAATTATATGTGAGTGATGACAGCTGGGGAGAGGGAGCAAGCCGCACTGAAGGGCGAGCAAGGACAGATACACCTGGTCTCAGGGAACTCGCTAGCAAGTAATATGCAATGGATACATGCTACATGTATGTTTGAGGTAATTCGAAGACATGAAGAAGACAACATTTCCATATGATTGCTGAACAATTTCCACCTTCTTTTATGTATTCAACACATCATGGAGATGTAAATACGAATCACACCCGCCTCAGCTTACAGTCCACTTACACGTTATTGCTCACACACATACATACACCCCCCCTTTCCTTCCAAGTCTGGGCAAATGATACATAAATACACACATTCATTTAAATTCGCTGACCTTTCCCCAATTTCCACATTTTTTAGATATTGTGTGTTTAGCCATCGTTGCACTGAACTCATACCCCTTAATCATCCTCCATGTGCAATACACGTGACTGTGTATATATACATACATCATTGTCAATACATTTTATACCACTGGAAATAATTACTGCACTTTATTCTTTATTTCTTACATAAGTGTGTGTGCTGCGTGTATTTGTTGTCGTATGTTGTGATGTTTTTGTTTTGATGGCACCTTTCAAAAGGGAGAAGCTTTTCTTTCTTTCATTGTACATGTATAACGATATTAAAGGTCCCATGCCGTGGCCATTTCTGCTGATCCTATTTCCATTGTTGAGGTCGACTAGAATAGATTTAAAATGTGCAATTTTCCAAAATCATGTATCTGTATAATCTGTAATCCGTATAGTATGTGTATTCACTCGGTCGGGACGTTGCGAGGCTCGTTGCTGCTGCGAGGAGCAGACAGGTTTCCGGGTCGGCGATACAGCGAGACACGGCGAAACTCATCCTGAGCACACACACACTCACAGCCGAAGTAAAAACAATAAGTGTGGCTTGATATTGAGAAAGAAGAAGGTTGATAACGCTGTGAGTCAATGGGTCTGTGGAGAGCATTTCTCCACCATCCCAACTCGTCTGTTACCAGCCAGGGAGCTCTATGCAAGTCAATGGGACTCCCTGTTAGTTAGCCAAGGGGTCCTGGTGAGTGAGGGGCTCCGCGGATTGGTCATTTGGGTGTACTTTGAGGGTTTGTGACTGCAGACCGTTGACATGCAGAAAACCTTCATAACACACAAGGGGACGGGTGATAACCAGAGAGCATGACATGGGACCTTTAAAGATTCTATTATATTCTAATGTGTTTTAAATGGACACACTTTTGATGCGCTTTTATGGACGTAGCTTTATCTCGATATTATGCGCGAACAGATCAATACTCCATTAAGTGTGATATCTGTAAATGAAAAGCACTTTCCACAAATTCAAAAATAAGATTAGTAAACTTGTTTTTGTCAAATATAAAAAAGTATCTGCATTAAGCAAACAAATTAAACTAAAATAAAATAAGTGAATACCGTAATTACCGTACTTTTCGGACTATAAACCGTGACTTTTCCCCCCATTTTTTGTGTACAGCTAACGGCCACTAGGGGACCTCCTACATCTATGGATTGTACAGGTAAAATTAACCACCTTTAACACTATGGGCTCTAGGACCGGTCCGCGCCCGCCACCTTTAAGCGGCGGGCTCCAGCAGGAAAAGCTGGAGGCCGGAAAAGAGTGAGACAGGTAGCGCGCCAAAGTAAAAGTGGAACCGAGAGACAGAACGAGAGCAAGACAGACGGACAGTTTAGCTGCTGCGGCTCATATGCAGGTGCGCTTTATAGTCCGGAAAGTACGGTACTTTACAAATAAACTCAAAGCATTTTGGAATTTCTGAATTGTATCAAGTATGTGTTAATCCAGTTGGTGTCTGTGGATTGAAAATGCACTTGGGGATGTACATTTTCCGTTTGTGGATCGTCTTGTAGACACACAGACAAACTTTCCGCACAACCAACCAAAAATGTACGCCTGACTTTCAAAGTACGAGCATGCAGTCTGAAAAAAATGGTGTATTTAATTCAATGTATTATGTAAAGGTGACACAGTAAGTATCGTGTCTTTATGTGTTATCGATACATCCCGAAACATTGCAGACCAAGTCTTGACCGAAAGCTTTTAACCCTGAGCAAACACTGGTTTAAGAACATTCCTACAAAGTTTAAGATATTAGTTAAAGTCTTATTTGAGAGTGAAAACCACTGATTTCGATTGCGTTCGTTGCGGAGGAATCTCTTCTTGACATATTTAACGTGTTCCTTTCACGAAGTTCTGTGACACCAGGCGCTGGAGGCGGTCCGTGAGAAACGGTATCTTCACGTTTCAGCTGACGATGAAGTAATTAACCCAGATTCAGCTCCTTCACTCTTCCAGGTATTCTGTCCTTCCCGAGCCGTTTCTCCGGTACGGTTACAGAGGAAGTAATTAAGAGACGTACGCGGGGAATACGACTATATTAGATCCTGGATGAGTGGTCCTTTGGGACAGTTTGTTCTCCTTCTTTCACGCGCTTTTGTTTCCTGCTACGAGTCGCTTTCTCCTTCGTCCACTCTTCGTCACCGTCTTCCTTTCTTTATCTTCTCCAATCTTCTCTCCCTCTCCCCCCGCCTGAGGCCATCGTCTATCTGCTATGATGACTTCATTCTCTGTGCTGAGGGAACTTTCTTTATTAGCCAGTCTTAATGGTTCTTTATGATGGCCTAGATACGGCAGTCAATTTTAACAATGCCGTGCCTGTGAGGCTGTATTTAACACGACTATCAGTCTGACAGCTCCACAAGTGGTTCGCTGAAGTGGCGTCTTTGCACATGTGTGTTTCTTTGCACTTTCTCTTTGCCGTCTCTACTTCATGTGAAGTCCGCGTTGAATATCGTGTTTTTATTTGTCTTGTCTTTATGTTATCCCATCTTTCACCAGCACTGGTTCTAAGTCAGTCTGATACGTTTGTAAGTGGTTATGTCTGAATGCTGGAAGCTCAAGGGTAACCGGTGTCGATTCGCGGTGCCTGCGTTGTGTTTTGTTTCGTTGATGGATGAGACCGGAGACAGAGGCGATCTCCGCTTATTCACTGACAATACACGACAAATCAGTCGTTATTAAATCGTTTTTTCCCTCACGCTGACTCCTCTCACGTGGAACATTCACAAAAAGGGAAGAGGAAACGTGAGGGACCAAAGAAGAAGTCAGGTATTGAAAGTTTAATAAATAAAGAACACAGAATTATGAAATACAAACCACATAATTTGTGTGATTATACTAAATTATTTACAAAGACATTTGTAACACTACACACCAATGCATATCTACAACTGTTACACTTCATCATTCTCTCCTGAAGTGTTCCTGCGTCTCCATCTCTGTCTTCTCTCGCTCTCACATCATTATGTATCCGTTGTCCGTCTCCATTCAGAGCCACGCTTCATTAAACAAGACCTACTGTATAAGACTGTGTTTAACTTAAAAATAAGGCTGCCATGTCCAGCTTTAGTTACATGAACAAAAACAGAAACTCCCTCTGGAGGAAACACAATAATTGTAGCCTTTGCAGACCAATTACATGCACAACAACCTTTGATACAACAACAGGAAAGGGAGAACGCCAACAAAAATGTCATAGGACCTCTTTCAAAATGCATCTTTAAGACCATCATCAGTCGCAGGTACACTGACAAAAGAAGGCTTAACCCTCCTTGTTGTCTGCGGGTCAAATCTGACCGATTTACTACTTTCATCAATCATAACTTTTTTGTTTTAGATTCGATTGCATTCAGGCTTTATGATATCCTTCACAGGAGACATTTGAACATATCAAATTGCTGACAGACACACACACACACCATGTATACATCACTTCAGGGGAAATTACATTGACTTACATGCATTTCCTGGAGACTTATCCGAACCTTAACCAACACACATGCCTAACCCTAACCCTAACCAAGTCTTCACCCTAAAATTAATGATCCCCCTCACGGGGACCTCCAATTTGTCCCCATAAGGGAAGCCAGTCCCCACACGTGACTATGTAAACAGATGTAGGTCCCCACAAGTATAGTAATGCTAGACCACACACACACACACACACACACACACACACACACACACACACACACACACACACACACACACACACACACACACACACACACACACACACACACACACACACACACACACACACACACACACACAAGATGTGTTCCCCCCCTTATGTGCCTCTCCCCCCACATGGATCACACCTGGCACATGCAAAACATGTTCAGTGTCTATTCTTTGTATATGTACTGCAGTTCTTCATGTGTACCAGTACTCTGATACAGTATGTACAGTTTGAAAGGGTGTGAAATGAAATGTGGTGATGATTAATGGTTTTTGGGTTATTGTAATAGCAGTTAAAACAGGACCGGTCAGATTTGACCACGAACACCAAAGTCAGGGGGGAAACGAAGACAATAGGAGGGTTAAAAATGCATCTTTAAGACCTCAATCGGGTTGTGCATCATCAGTCACAGGTACACTGTGGCTTTAAAGGATATGTTCCTGTGTGCACCTCTAACACTGCCAGCGAGACCAATCAACACCTCTGACAGTCTGAGGATTCACAAGATTGGTACTCACTGCAAACCTTTTGTATTTGTGGTCCTGGATCATCGGTCCTGGATGGATATCCTCGTGGATTCATCTTCCTATTACACACACATGCATTTCTAAACATTTGGTCTACCTATGTTGTAAATGTATTATCTCTTGGATTTACACACGGCATCTATTGCACGTCTGTCCGTCCTGGGAGAGGGATCCCTCCTCTGCTGCTCTCCCTGAGGTTTCTCCCATGTTCCCTTTAAACTGGGTTTTCTTTGGAAGTGTTTCCTTGTACGATGTGCGGGTCTAAGGACAGAGGGTCTAAGGACAGAGTGTCTAAGGACAGAGGGTGTCGTATTGTCATACTGATATTCTGTACACACTGTGAAGACCACTGAGACAAATGTAACATTTGTGATATTGGGCTATATAAATAAACATTGATTGATTGATTGATATTTATTTTATTCTGTCCACCCAAAATATATTTCCAAGGCGTGTATAAATATTGTCAAGTGGCCAAAAAGTGTACAAATACAACCAGACTTTCTTTCCTCTGCTCCCTTTCTCCACTTCCCTTCTCTTCTCTTTCCCCTTACGCTGCTTTTAATTTGTAACACGTTCAAAAGAGCTCCTTTGAACCAATGAGACTTTAAGAAAGACTTACCTTTGGCGAGAAATTAATACTCATGTAATGATTTTTTTAAGTAAAGAACAACCTAGTACATAGTGAGCAGAGTCGATACGGATACATGTCAGTTTAGGAGGTGGATACAATCATCAGTATTTATAGAGTGTACTATTTAAAATGTATGACCAACTGGGTAAGTATTTCATCAAATAGATTTCCCCGGGGAAGGACGATGATAATTCTTCTCTTTCCGGCTTTTTGTCTTTCCGTAAACACGCTGCATTATGAATACCCCGTTCAATGTTTTACATGTTGGGAAAACAGTAGAGAAATCTGTTCCGAAAAACAAAGTAATTTTAATTCCACTGAATTATTCCATTGCATTCCCTCGGTTGCATCATTTATTTTTCTGTTCTGGGTTTAGCATTTAGCCCTTAAGGGTTCAATCATTGAGTGATAAAACAACAACTGGTAATATTTAATTACATAAATGACTTTGTAAAAAGCTGCAGATGGGGATAAAACGCAGCGATCATCGGTGCGTGTCAGCGGAGGATGAAACGCTCAGCTAATGAGCCGTTGGTTGAGTCCCAGGGCAATGAACACTTAACCAGGAGACTCGTCTCAGACGTTCTGCCTTTCCTCTTCTCCTCCTCCCGTCTTTAAAGCTGCTCTGGGTCTGTGGATGTGGAGCTGAAGTGCAGCTACAGTGTATGTGTAAAGCCCATTAGACACAAGACCCTTCTGCTCACAGCGGGGGGTAAAAATGTTCGTGTTGTGGTCAACGTGTCCCCTGAGTGAGGAGAGTATGCAGATATCAGCAGAGGGTGGGCGGTAAAGACAATATAGCTTGAGTGTTTGGACTCAATGTGTGTGTTAGGATGAAACCAACGATAAAGGGGACGGTGCAAAAGGTGTGTGTGTTTGATTATTCAATTTTTGCCTTATAAGATTCAAGGCTTTATTGTCATTTGTACATACAGTAGCTACAGTGTAGATATGTCAATGACAATATTAGGTCACAGGCTCCTCCCACAGTGCAACAAAACAGATGAAATAGTTAAAATAGTGCAATTAAATACATATAAAATAGAATAGAAATAGTGCGGGAGAGTCTAAAGAAAGACTGGGAAGTCCATTTGGTGTAATAGTCCATCCCTAAGTCTTAAAGATTACTTAAAAATAACTTTTATAAATGTTAATGCAAGAAAAGGAATGGTGACTAGTTTATATATTTAATTACCATAAGTCACATGTTTAATATTCACTCAGTCCAACCGTGTTTAGAGGATGCGTTGGATGGATGGTTTAGGATGAAACCAACGGTAGAGGGGAACGATGCAAAAGGTGTGTGTGTTTGATTATTCTATTTATTTGAATCATATACAGTAAGTTTCAAGATTCAAGGCTTTTATTGTCATGTGTACACAGTTTAAATCTTAGGTCACAGCCTCCTCCCACGGTGCAACACAATACAACAGATGACATAGTTCAAATAGATACGAATACAATATAATAGGAAGAGTGCAAGGATACTTTCAACAGTACAGTATATGTTTATAAAAATAACAAAATAACTTAAAAAGAAAAAGAATGGTGAATAGTTTATATTTTGAATTACCATAAGTCAAATGCTTCCCTATAATATTAACTCTGTACCACCATGTAAAGAGGGTGTTTACGATGGATGGTTAAAGAAGCATTCTCATTTTCATTGAAAAGGTCTGTAGAATACGATGTGTTTGGTTATTACAAATGTTTAATCTAAGAAGTAAATAAAGACTGGGAAGTAATGACTTCTAACAGGCCATTTGGTCGACGAGGATTTCTCTACAGCAATTGTCACACAATTCTCCTTTAACAAAGTATTTCGATAGCATGTTGTTGGATTGTTTGCCTCTCAGTTTGAGGGGCGGTAGGTCTTTGGGAAATCATTTGTACGTTCTGCTGACTTGAAGCATGAAGTATCGACTTGTCCCGTTATAGCCACAGTCGTCCTATAACTTTAACTAAGCGCCCGTGTCCACAAAGCGTCTTTTATCAATTGTCTCAGCTGTTGAAAGAGCACAAAATTGGGCATGCGGCGGTTTCGTGAAAAGTGGTGGCACCCAGCATCGTTTGTCTAAATCAGGCGGGTCCAAACTCTTTTCACCGAGGGCCACATACAGAAACATATTCGAAGGGCCGGGCTGCTCACTAGAGGTATACTGCCTCATAAGATCAGTTGTAAGTTAGCAAAATCAATCAAATGTAGGTAAATGATGCGTGTGAGTGTTGGCAGCTCATCCCGTAAAACAGAAACCTCAGATTGATTACAATAAGGAGAAATAGGAACGGTGTATTTCAAGCTTGTTATGGAAATAAAGTCATCGGGCTTTTTTCTTATCAACTAAGATATGTTAGAAAACGTTTCCAACTTTAACTCACTGAAGTTATTTGATGTCTGGATTTGTTTCCCCTGTCGCGAGTTCTGATCGCTCAGTGGTGATACTTATATTTCTGGAATCTGTGGAATCTCAGCTTGCGAATCGATATCTTGTTTGTGCAGATCCGATAAGTAATAAGGGTATTCTAACGTGAGTTCTGTGCTAAGTGTGTTAGCATGTTTTCGCTCAGGGCTAATTCAGAGCCTTTGTTATTACCCTTATGTTTCGTTTAGCAAAACATTGTTAATATTGTCTGATAGCTGAGTTTCTTCCCTGTTAAGTGGATATGACACATTCATAGTTTATTAAATGTTAAGAAGCCCTCAGACTCTGATTCTTGCAAGATGTTGCGTTTTGCCCCCGCCCACGGCCATGGGGTTTAACTGTTAACACATGAATACTACTGTGTAATATATTTTTATATTTATATTTAAGAAGTACAATTTAAGTCAAGCACAAGTTTCTTTTGTGAGCAATATTCCATTATACTTTTTTAATTTGCTGAGGGTCGATTCAAAATGGTCCGCGGGCCGTAGTTTGGACACCCCTGGTCTAAACGCATCCTACCTATTGTGTGACCTCTTTTGGCGCGTTTCCACCACAGCGCGGGAGCTCGCTTTAAGCGTGCCGAGCCGTGCGGGGCCTGTTTTTGGTTGCGTTTCCACTTGGCCTAGTTTTGGCCCGGGGCGACTTTTTCACCTTTTTTCTGGCCCGACTAAATCGTGGTTCTAGGGCCAGGAACAACCAGGCTGAGTCGGGCTGAGCATGCTCAACTAGAGAGAGAATCGCTGGCAAGGCGGCTACAACTACAACAAGATGAACATATTTGACCGTGATTTAATTGTAACACACGTTTCAAAATGATGCCGAAGTAACAACACACTGATACCGGTTAGTAAAAACCATGAATTAATGCTTTGACAAGTCTGCAGACAGACGGCAGAGAAACACCTTTAAAATGCGTGTTTTCTGAATGGAGCTTGGCTAAGCTAACGTTATAAATGCTCCGACCGTCCACACTCACAGCAACGGCATACAGACGTAAATAAACCAGCGACTGTACTCGCCATGACACAGGCAGTCTGTGGTTTGTACTGGTTTAGCTTTTGTCTAGTTTCTGAACAGATATGAGGAGCTGTGAGCTCCGAGGGCTAACAGCTAACGGCTGTGTTGTTTTTCTGGGGCTCTCATTGAAGATGACGTCACGGCTCCGCCTACACTGCGTTACTATAGTAACTGCCCCAGTTCCTAAACTGTAATGGAAGCGCAGCATTAAAGTGAGCCGGGCCTAATAAGGCCTAACCAAACCGAGCGAGGCCTGCAGTGGAAACGCGCCATTAGAGTGCTTCAAATTGGAAATATTTCAAGTTTTCACAAAAATCCCTGGTGATTTATTTGTAGAAACCGGAGGATAAGCTTGTGTTTGATCGTACCTTAGAAAGAAACCATCAAAACGGAGATAAAATATCCATTTGTTTATGCAAACCAGATGTTGCTGGTTGTACACGACAAAAACTGTAAATCTTGCCAAGTATTTTTGTCTAGTTTCTAGTCAGAGTATGTCTTTACATTTGATATAAGACCTGGTAACTGGTTAAGGAACAAGGCAGGGAAATATAGGGTCTTGCTTTTAGAAAAATACTCTTCCAAACAACTTACTTGCAGTTGTATCTCAGATTAAACGTTTTATTACATGTGTATTCGAAAATCGCCGACTAACATCCCAAACAGAACAATGTTGAGATCTTACCAAGCCAATGTTCACTTGTTCTATTGGCAGATTAGTTTGACTTAAACACCTTGTTTTCATTATTTGTTTACTTGTTTTTGGAGCAGCATTTTGTACAGTGTAATTGTTGTACTTTAATATGTGCAACATGTATAACTGTAGTACTTTTATACCTTCAATGCCTTGTAAGGATGACATAATCTTATAAGGACCAAACCTGGGACCTCTTCACGTTTAAATGGCCTCTCACATCTTTTCTCCCCTCGCTACTGCAAATGTTATACGTGCATTAAATATTGTTACTTGACATTTAACACAACATTTTCTGTTAAATAATTGAGCTCCACGAGTTCATAAATCCTAACTGTTGGCAGTAAAACTCTGTGGCAGTGAATTGCTATACTCTCCTTTCCTCGCAACCCTAACCCTAGTTTAGTAAATATGTTTCAGATTTTTGATCTGTTAATAACGCGTCAACGCAAAAAAAAATGAATGCCACTAATTATTTTAACGCGATTAACGCATGTGTATTTTTTTCCCTCGGCCGCCCCGTAGCTTCAGAGCGCATCGAGTTTAAAATACCATCTACAAGCTGATGCTGACAGCCCCGCTCCTGCCGCCCGCTTGCAGCATACCACACTTCCACGCTCACCGGCAGGCACCGACTGGCCATCTGGAGGACCGGGAGGGTGTGTGTGTGTGTGTGTGTGTGTGTGTGTGTGTGTGTGTGTGTGTGTGTGTGTGTGTGTGTGTGTGTGTGTGTGTTTGGCCCAAGCGAGCGAGAGAGAGACCTTACGTGCATTGTTGTTGTTAGCATCTGGTGCTAGCTAGCTGCGCTAACGGATATAAGGAGCTGTTTAAATGAAAACAGAGGAGCGACATTTCGCCATAATTGCGCCGAGCACTTGACTTGATGCAGGAAGCAGACAGCGGGACGTTGGAGGAGAAGTCAGCACACTCATGATTGCAGCGTCCAGGTAGCTCCCGTTCGAGCATATGCCTTGAGTTGCACATAGCTCCAACGATCACACACACACACACACACACACACACACACACACACACACACACACACACCACACACACACACACACACACACACACACACACACACACACACACACACACACACACACACACACACACACACACACACTTTGTATTGTATTATTGTATGAGAGGTTCCAGGTTGAATTGAGGCGAATATTTGTAATGTTCAGAGGTTGTTGTGTTTAATATTCATGAGAATTATTTGGCATTGTTCAAATGATAATAAACATTAGCATAAAGCATATTTGTTAATATAGTACTGATACCAGAAACATGTACTAAAGTTCAGTAACAAAGTATTTGTACTCCACTACTTGCACCTCTGGATATATATGATTGATTTAGTCTAAAAACTGTCTGTATCGTTCTGAATAAGTTGGAAGTATCCAACATGTGTGTGGTTAAAGGTTGTCAAAGAAACATCCAACACAGTTTTCATTTTAAAAGCAAATTATAGCAAGAAATCATAATAACTTTGACTGTGTTTTAAGTGACCAGATGATGCCACTGTTACCTGAGAGGTTGTGAATAACACGGCTCTCTACCGGAGGCTCCGCTCGGGGAATACGTCTCCTCTGATCCATTAGTTACAGAACCGCAAGGTGTATTCTCCACATGCTGTCACTCAATGCTGCATGTGTCCCGTCTAAATCAGAAGAAATAAAAACATGGACAACGTGTTCTCTTTCAGATTGGGACTATTTGCAGATCCATTAGCCGGCACGATACAAGGGAAATAGGTTAATAGGTTCTTCACCACAGTTACCGTGTGCTTTCCTCGGTACACGAGACTCCTACATTACAGGTACTTTTGAAAATGCGAGAACAATTCCTGAAGTGTTTTAATGCCAGATTCAGTAACACTGTGCTCCCAGTTATTTATATATATTTATATGTTTTCTGTTTCTATTAGTCGTTTCTATTCATGGTAAAAACTGATGAGTTTTTCTCAAAAGAATATTAGTGCAGCGCTTTTGTATCCTGGCTGTGAGTGTCCACACACACACACACACACACACACACACCCACACCCCACACGTGACTATGTAAACAGATGTAGGTCCCCACAAGTATAGTAATGCTAGTCCACACACACACACCCACCCACCCACCCACACACACACACGACTACGACACACACATAGTCCACCACAAGCACAGTACACTAGTCCACACACACACACACACACACACACACACACACACACACACACACACACACACACACACACACACACACACACACACACACACACACACACACACACACACGTTTTTGGTTCATTGTTCACTTATCAGATGATAACACAGCAGGCGAGGATTCAGTATCACATTTATCAGATTGTACAGTCTTTTATCTGGATTAGGGATTAAAAGATTACAGCGAACATGAATAGGTAATCTGATTGAGCTATTTCATGATCACATTTACAAACCACACACTGAACTCATATTGCTGTTGGGTTGTACGTCAGGAGGTCAAACATTCATGTGAGCTTTTGTTGAATCAGTTATCATAATGCCAGAAAGGCTTATTACAAATGTCTTTCTTCATAATATTCATGTTTTACTCTCAATATAAAGACATGTGGCTGATTTCTGTACCAACTGTCCATACATCACGTACGGTGGTCGACGGGTGCAAACGTTTATATGTGACTTTCTCTATCGAAATCAGTCGCATTGACCCGAAGACACATTTTGAGATGTATACACTGTTGGAAAGAGGAGACTCCGAGCTTTCAAATGATATCAGGATTGTCGTTGTTCTCCAAATATTAAGCAAAATATGTGACATTATATAACGACTGTCACCGAGTCCCCTAATAAATGATCAAAGTAGTAACGGAGGGAAGATATTTTCGTGTGGATTACTGGTCTAGGGGGAAGCTCGCGAGTGTGTGTGTACGTGTGTGTGTTTGTGTATTTTTGCGTTTGTGTGTATTGTGTTTGTGTACCGGGGAAACACTCACGAGAATCACCGGCTGTTGTTCTGCCGGCTGTGACGTCAAGTTACTCCGTTTTCCGCTTGTAATTATGCCGAAGCTTCAAAGTTGTATTTATTATCTGAATTTGCCGAAACACGTTTAATATTCTAAAAGCGAATACTTTGTTTAATTAAAATCAAACAAAACAGCGAAACCCAAAAAACTGTTTTTTTTTCTTCACAAATCCACGTTTATTTTGGAATGAGCCGTTTCGACTTCCAGCTGATTTCGATAGAGCGGGTCACATAATGGCCAAAACATATTTCCATTGGAAGAAACGCGTTAAATAAATAACATTTTAATAAAATTAAAATGCATTTATTTTATGCAGTGCTTTAAAGGTCCCATGTCACGGCCATTTCTACTGATCATGATTCCATCGTTGAGGTCGACTAGAATTGGTTTCTCACAGCATCTCTGTAAAGTCTGTGTATTCACTCTCTGTCCTACACGGCTTGTTGGAGCTCCTGCCCCCCCCCTCCCTGAGAGCCCAGTGTGCTCTGATTGGCCGGGACATTGAGAGGCTCGTTGCTGCGAAATTCTGTGGAGAGCATTTCTCCGCCATCCCAATTTAGCAGCCCGAAAAACGTTTACCCATTCAAACAGTCGTGGTAGATACCTTGTTTGTTTTAAACATCATAAATGCACAAACAACAATGAATGCTTACAGGTTGTGTACCCGAATCTCCCGCTGGTCCAAACAAAGTAGGAACAGCATCGTTCTTCAGTGCCCTACGCTGTACATATCCGGCATGAATGCTGAAAGGTTTTGGGAAGCTTTGTTTCGTGAAATGCTGACAGAGGGTGTGGCCTCTGGGTATCCCCACATCAGAGTACCCAGGAAGAAAAAGAGAAACCTCCAACGAGGCGTTCTGGGGCAGCAGACAGGTCTTCTCTGTGTTAGAGTTTTACTCGCTACAGGGTGTACTTTGAGGGTTTGTGACTGCAGACCGTTTACATTCAGAAAAACCTACATAACACAAGGGGACGGGCGATAACCGGAAAAGCATGACATGGGACCTTTAAGTAAATGCTGCGCTTGTTTCGTCAAGTTTTCCATATTTTCGAAATGCTGTGTGTGTGTAGTTAAGTTAGTGAAGATATGTCTTTAATTGCATGTGTGTTGTCACATTTCTCTTTTGATATGTGCATCACGTTGCGCAGCATGTATTGGAATGATATATGAAGCTTTAGCGCAAGTTCAATAAGGAAGACCTAACACGAGTCACTTACACGTCACTCGATGGCTCCCTTCCCCCCTCATTAAATATGAGGGCGTTACCCTTCAGCAGCCAATAGCTGCATATGCTAAATTCCTTAAATGCCTGCTCTTCCTCCCTTGTCAGTTGTCATTTGCAGATGACCGCAAACAGCAGCAGTACTATACTCCTCCTCGTGAGAAAAAAGAAAAGAAAAACTAGCTCGAGATGTCCAACTCGGACAATTCAGATCACGAACCTGGTATGGAATTATTCGAGCCCGGTTCGGCTCCCCACAGCGGCCTATCACCAGAGGCAGACTTCCTCTCATCGCCCGGCTCCTGCAGCAGGACATCCCCACAGCCCCAGGCCTCACTCTCTCGCAGCTCAGAGAGCTCGGATTCAGGTCTCCAGCACAGCTCCCCAGTCCGGGGCAGCAGCTCCAGTCAGCTCCCCAGAGAGCAGGGCGAGGACGCTGCCGCAGCCGCGGAGGTAATATAAAAAAGGGCAGGAAGTCGAGCCCTCCAGCCAGGATCCCGTCCACCTCCAAAATCCACCCCTTCCCAGGCTCGCCAGTCCGGGAGCGTCACTAACACACCCCTCATGGAGAGTAGCGTGTTGCCGGCTCCCTGCAATCCCTGGCTAGCTCCATGATAGCTATCGATGCTCGCCTCCAGGCCCTGGAAGACTCGTCACAGGAGCTTCGACTTCCGTGGCACTCAGGTCAGGTACTAGTGTTCACGAAAAATGTTTGCACTCACCCACACAGGGTCGGGTTGTAACGGAATAGATCTAACGGCGTTACGTAATCAGAAATACAAAAAATCATGTATATTCAGCGGGCGTTACATTTGAAAAACGAGTAATCTGAGTCAGTTACTTTCGTAAACCTGAAGTGAATACTTATTGGAACCATTAGCTGAGAAATTCCCTCACAAAATGTAATATTCATTACCAGCAGAACCGTGTGCACACTGCACAGCGGCGCAGCGTGTCTGTAAGCGAGAGATGCAGCGTGTCCGTGAGGCCCCGCCCCCGCACGCAGATGAGAGAGAAAGAGAGAGTTCTCTTTCAAAATATATTGAAAGGTAGAAACGGAGATGGTTAGATAAAACGTGGAAGATAACGCTTATGTAGCATTTATTTATTGTCGAAATGATGACATTTATAACGGGATCAAATCAAAGTGAATGGCCTGCTGAATGTATAGGGCAAGTGACTGAGTTATTACATCGTTTCAGATAATAAATAATAATGATAATTCATTCTATTTAGGGGCGCCTTTCAAAGCACCCAAGGACACGTTACAATGCATAACATATTCCAAGGAAAGGTTTTAAGACCGTACAAGAATGCAGTATGGGTGAGTTTTACGTGTGGTGCAGATGAGAGCTGTCCAGAACGACACTAAGATGTCGTGTCGTGCTCCTGATAAAACAGTCAAATACGCGTCTCTCGTTCACCAAAACATACCCATCTGTTATGGAAAAGAAAGTATTCCAAAGAAGAAGAAGAAGAAGAAGAAGAAGAAGAAGAAGAAGAAGAAGAAGAAGAAGAAGAAGAAGAAGAAGAAAGGAACTTGGAAATATTCTAAAAGTAATCTGCCAAAAATCTGGCCCACCCCACATTCTTACAGGCCCACCCTAAAGTACATTTTTGCCTACGCTACTGTTTTTTTTTGCGAGCAACGTGACCAACAACCAATCACATGAATCTCTTGCCCCAAGATACAAAGCAATAGGAATGTTAAAACGAAGTAAACTGAAAAATAAATAAATAAATAAAACAACTCCAACAGGCGAAAACCTACCAGTTTCACCCACTGTCCCTGCCACCTCCCGCCATGCCTCGCTCCTCTGGTTTGTATCCCGGTAGATGAACAGAGACCGATCATTCAGCACCGGGTGATTCACTACCGCTATAATGAATTTTCCCTCCATTTTCCGGAATATGAGGTAATGACCTGCGTAGTCTCTCCCAGCATACACGCGGTTCGACTGGCTAGCACTCGTACTGGCAGATTTGCATAAACGGGATTTCATTGGCTGACGCTTCTGCCGAGGCGCCAACAAAATTGAACATTGCTCAACTTTTGAAGCAAGCAACGCCAGCAACGCTCCACGTCGCTTCCCAAAATACAGTCCTGCTAAAAGTGATGTCACCCTATTCAAAGTGAATGGGCAGAAGCGTTGGAAGCTTTAACGCCCGCCACCGTGTGGACGGGCCGTCACAGTAGCTCTGCGCCAGAAACCTCGTGGAGGGAAAATAAATAAATAAATAATAATAATAATAATTGGAATATCACCCCTCCACTCCCATTATCATCCCTCAGCTAGCAGCTGCGCTATCTACTCACCCAGATTCCGTGTTCGTTGACTATCTCTGTCAGGGCTCTCCCAAGGCTTCAGGGTAGGGGTCCTCCCATCTCCCACAGTGACTTTCGTAGCAAGAAACTTACAGTCAGCCGCTAAAGAGCCCAACATAGTTTCCCAGCCCATCGACAAAGAACTTCTCAAAGGATATATATAATCTGCCCTTTTAGCTCCTCCCCCTTCTCAGTGTTCCGTTCAAATCCCATCAGAATAAGCCACACGTAAATAAAAGGCTGATTTTCGATCTGTCCGCTCCCCTCTCCGGCATTCGGCAGCGTCAATAGCATCATCCCTCCAGATCAGTTCTCCCTTCACCATGCCTCAGTGGATAATGCAATAAAGATGATCAAGTACACAGGGCACGGAGCTCGGCTCTCCAAAGCGGACATTACCGATGCCTTCAACATCATCCCCATTCATCCGTCTCAGTGGAATTCGTCCGGTATTAAGTGGGAGTTCAAACTCTATTTTGCATCTTCAATTCCTTCTCGGAAGCGCTCTGCTGGATCCTGCTGAATCCCGCTGAACATCGTCAGAATCCCCTCCGTCCTTCACCTACTGGACGACTCTTCCCCATAGACCCGCCACAGGACAGCTCGGGGATCTCACTGGCCAAGCTTAAACACTGCTTCAGGAGTTAGGTGTCCCTCTCTCCAAAGAGAAAATGTTAGGTCCCGACACATGCTTAGAGTTCTTAGGCATCATCCTCGACTCCATAGACATGAAGGCGTCTCTCCCCTCCGACAAATTGCAGCGCATCCGGGACATCACCAAGTCATACTGCGAGCAACACGTTATCACAAAACAACAGTTGCTCTCCCTTCTCGGACACCTCAACTTCGCCATGCATGTCATCCCCCAGGGGCGCTCGTTCATCTCCCGCCTCCTGGACGCAGCATCAGCGGTCGACAAACTCCATGACTGCGTTTTCTTAGACGAAGGCTGCCGCTCAGACCTACGTTTTTGGTCCCTCCTGCTCGCCCACTGGAACGGAGTTACTTTCTTTTACGATGACCTCGTGCGTTCCTCTGACTCAATGAGGTAATTCACGGATGCCGCCCCATCCGTGGATTTTGGGGGTTTCTTCCAGGGAGAGTGGTTCGCAGGGTCATGGCCCCCGTCAATTTCTACCTCAAGCAAGTTCTCATTAAATCCGGCCGATCACCTATATCATACCCGGGACATTCCCTCAGGATAGGTGCAGCCACCTCTGCTGCTAATCAAGGTCTCTCTACCTCATCCCTACAACAACTAGGACGGTGGTCCTCCTCCGCCTTCACAACCTACATTCGCCCAGACATCAGCGCCGTACCGGCTTCCCAAAGATCTCTCAGACCCTAACTATGGTATCTATGCATATAACTGGTGGTGGCTCATAAACACATTCACAAGTATACATGTCTCACTAAGGTACCTGACATTCAAACTGCATTCCTGTCCTAATTCCGCGGGCCCCACCCACAGGGAATAATGTCTCGTCTCACGCTGCAACTACATGTAACAGGCTTCATCTCCGGCACACAGGTATTTCATTCCCAGGCCTCGCTCAAACGTATCAGTGTAAAATGTATCCTGCGTATATATATATATATATATATATATATATATATATATATAGCCTGCGAAGTCAGGCGTGGCGGAAGGCCACCGTACACTTCGGTGTCAGTTACGAAAGAAAGAGCAAAGAGAAATATGTATATAGCCTGCGAAGTCAGGCGTGGCGGAAGGCCACCGTACACTTCGGTGTCGTGGCGGAAGGCCACCGTACACTTCGGTGTCGTGGCGGAAGGCCACCGTTACAAAACGAAACCGCTCGCTCCTCGGCGTAGTCAAGCCCTGCTGGCCAGGCATGCGACCCGCAGGTCGTTTTCAGGTAAGACCGGCACTGATTTCGGCAGTCAGAGTCTCAGCATGACCCGTAAGCTCCGGCAGTGATTCCGGCACTATGTCGCTCATATACGTGTTAATCTATTATCTTTCCTTCCCAGATCACCAGTCACCCCACAAGGTAAGCAACTCAGTTCATCTCAGTATTTCATACTTCACTGGTTTTGGGGATTTCATCGGAGCGGTGCTTTCCCTCCTAAATGACTATCCTGCAAACCGGGGCCTAATCGCCAAAACACCATGACATTCTCCTGTTGTATTATCATGGCAATCATTTCATTCATATGACGTGTAAACAATAAATATGTAATTCTTACATCACGTCTCTCCGGTTTGAAATGAAGCTTAGCGCAAGTTCAATAAGGAAGACCTAACACGAGTCACTTACACGTCACTCGATGGCTCCCTTCCCCCCTCATTAAATATGAGGGCGTTACCCTTCAGCAGCCAATAGCTGCATATGCTAAATTCCTTAAATGCCTGCTCTTCCTCCCTGTCAGTTGTCATTTGCAGATGACCGCAACCCGCCTCCACCCCTCTCGCCTCCAGTCTCCTCCAGGACAAAGCTAAACCTTCCTTCTTCAGACCGGTCTCACCTACTCAGCACCACCACCAGTGTCTAGACCCCGGGGATTTCATCGGAGCGGTGCTTTCCCTCCTAAATGACTATCCTGCAAACCGGGGCCTAATCGCCAAAACACCATTACATTCTCCTGTTGTATTATCATGGCAATCATTTCATTCATATGACGTGTAAACAATAAATATGTAATTCTTACATCACGTCTCTCCGGTTTGAACTGTAAATCTCAAGCTTAGAAAACAGACTTTTTGGACTTTTATTGACAGAGGAGAAAACAAGTTGAGATTGGGGCTCCGCTAAATTAAATTGCCAGTCAGTCCCTCAGAGAAGCAATCATGCATCCCGCCTCGTGGTATAAAAGGGTTTATCAAGACGCAAGAATTGCCTTCTCTTACCTGGCACTTCGAAAAAGAGAACCGTCAGGGCAGAGTTATCGAGCAGTCTCAACAACTCTGCACACTCTGATTGAAAGGTCATTCCACTCCGCTCCACAAAAGAGCGGACGGTCAGAGGTTCGTTGAAAGTCAGAAACTGCTTCAGAACTAATAAACAAACTCTGGATCCCGTCTGAGTCAAAAAGACCTCAGTTCACCTCTCCATCGAATTGTTATTTCGCCTCTCTGTTATTTCTTCCTCTCTCTTCATCTACCTCTCTCTAAGTCGCTCTGTTATCGGGGGTGCAGTGATGACGCCTGAAAGTTAGCGTCACAAAGGTGCTAACTTTTCACGTTGATGAAATGCCAATGGGATCTTTCCTTTGGAATACGGACTATTGCAGAAGAAGAGCTCGGTGGCTAACAGCATGTGATGATACTTCCACATTGTGTCCACATATAAGCAGCACTTCAGGATTTCGGAAACATAAATATGAAAAGCTATAACGCTAGCTATAAAGGAACATCTGGTCCCATGACTTACCACCATTAAGCTAAAAGGGGCTAATGTCCGGCGCGTTGATGCTCAGTCATCTCATTTTGTTAGAAACCGCAGTTTTTAAATTTACAAGTGCACAGTATTACCTGTTGTATTTTATGATGTAGACCAGGCGTGCCCAACCAGTCGATCGCGAGATGTGTCTAAAAATAGAACAACATGTAATGTAACAATATTCAGTTTTATCGTTAATGTCCTGTAACATAATATTCCTGTGCCAGAATAATGCACTTGAACGCATCAAAGCTTTGTGATTGGCCGGCGTCACCCCATCTGTCAGGGCGTGGCTGGTGGGCAGTGGGCACTAGTTAGCCGACGTTGTCCGTGTCAACAGGAGTGACAGTCCGCACACACACAAGACCGTAATTATGGCAGAAGCAAAAAAGCCCAAAATATATAATTTCCACTCCGAGTGGGAGGATGATTTACTTCCGGTATGTATTTTCCACCCTTCGCTGACGGCCGTCACCGCCCTTAATTGTTTATGTTTTTAAAAGGCATCATTGAAGTTGCATCGACAGAGGTCCGCTGTTTCCCCGCAGCGAGGCTCCCCCCCAGGCCCAGAACTGACAGTTCGCTGGCACCCCCCCTCCCCCCTCTCCTCTCTATTTGGACTGCTAGATCTCGGCAGACTGGCAACTTTAAAAGTAGCTCTTGGTTCAAAAAAGGTTGGGCACCCCTGCTGTAGACCAAAACTATAACATCTCTTTAGCTTGTGTTAGCCACAGTTCTTCCTTCAGATATCTAACCAAAAACTCATTTAAAAACAACATTGACGAGGGAACCAGAAGTGATAAAATGGTAATTCATGGGTTTTAGAAGTCATTCCTGCACCACTCATTCCCAACCAGAGTTGTAATAATATTACTTTTGTCGGTAACGGAGTAGTGTTACTTTTAATTCAGTAATCACACTACAGTTACTAACATTTCCCCGACACACGTTACTTTGTTACTTTTATAAAATCAGTCATAATCTCACTGACAGACAAGAGGGGTTTCCGCCGCAGGTCTATATGTACGTAATCTGCGCGACTTGCGCGTCCACATCTCCACGTGCAGTGCTGCATAAACATGGCTGAGTCAGCGATAACTTTCGAGGGGTGGAGGTATGCCCATTACTTTGAGTTCGTCCGAAGAATAGACAGGAATGTGACGGTGAGGTGCAAACTGTGTCCGGGCCAGAAGCTGTTATCCACTGCTGTGAACACCACGTCAAACCTCAACAAGCACCGGTAAAGAACACATGCTAAGGTGAAGCTAATAGCTAAGGCCCCCCGAACCCAGAGTGAGAATGTTGTGAGTGCGCCGCCGTCGACTCCGACGCAGCAACATTTAGAATTTGGAGGACCGGTAACCAAAGCAGAGATGGACAGGCTTGTAGCATCCTTCATAGTAGAGGACATGTTGCCCATGTGACAGTGGAATCACCGTCGTTCAGAGATAGACTGCGCAAAATACAGACAGCAGGAGACAGAGGACAGCCACGGTGAGATAGCAGGAGACAGAGGACAGCCACGGTCAGATAGCAGGAGACAGAGGACAGCCACGGTCAGATAGCAGGAGACAGAGGACAGCCACGGTCAGATAGCAGGAGACAGGACAGCACGTCATAGGAGAACATTCAGGATCTGGATCAGTCTTATGCGACAATGGAAACTGAACTAAAGAGAACATTTGAAACTTTAGCAGTCTGCGTGATCTGCCTGTAGGGAGGGGCGGGCCGGTGTCGGTACCATATGTGTTGGGGGTACCATATGTGTTCGGGGTCCGTCTCTTACCAATGACGTCACAACGTCAATGGGGGCGCTGTCTAGAGTATAGCGGGGTTTTTTGATCATTACATTTAGCTGACGCTTTTATCCAAAGCGACTTAGAGTAGATGATCAGTGGGGCCTTGTTTTTACTCAAACATGATGTTTCGATGTATATTTCCATTGAAAATGCTAACCGCTAGCCGCAAAGCTAGCATCGCAGCCACTGCTCCGTTTTCGGATACTTTTTACACACGTTTTTCACAAACATGTTCACATGCTAGGAGTATGGGAGTACTTCCATTCACTTCGTATTGGTCTGTAGATGTGATTTGATGTGTCGTGTGTCCCCCAAAAATAACGATCGATACTGTAAACATAATTATGTAAATAACCCAATTTGTGTTCTGTGAAATGGAAATGGATTTTACATTATTCAGGAAGTGAAAGCAAGAGAAGTTACAAAAGGTACTAATGCATTAAGAGATGGAGCGGGAGAAAAAACCTTTAGAGAATGTTTTTTTGGACTGGAATTGAAAGACCACGAATATGCCATTCAGCACATAATGGACCATTATCATAAAGATACAGACCCGTTGCTTTTATGTCATTTTCTCCGTGCTCACCCGTGTTTTCTCCCTCTCCCTTTTCCTCAGACAAGGGTGGGAGAAAATGAACCAGAGTGGACACACTGCTGTTCAGAAAAGCCCAACCGTCCTCACAACACACACACAGCGTTCTGCAGGAAGACACACCGACATAGTGTGTAATGCGAACAACAACACGAGTGCAACTCCTCTTGCTTTTCAGCTATAGTCCCTGCTCAACAATTTGCAAGTACATAATCACACCAAACATTTACCTTTCGAGTGGTGTTTAATTCCAACCAGATGTAAACAATCATGTAAGCGTTGTTGTTTGTTATCAACCCTTAAATGGTTTCCATATTGTGTAATGTGTATTTGTAAAGCGCTTTGAGAGTCATTGATAAAGCGCTATAATAAATATAAGGATTATTATGATTATTATTATTTGGCAGGTTGTGTCAGTGTGAAACATGTGTATAATATCGTTTGTAATATGGATGTAAAATGGGTGTGATATGGGATTAATATTGATGTTATGTGTGTGCAATTACAGGGTGTAATAACAATGCAATATGGGTTTGATAATAAATCAAATGTATATCCTAAATAGGCAATGTATTTCAGGACATGCATGACGTTATTTTTTGAAGCCCAGATACATTAGAAAATGGCCATCAATACATTTACCAAATTACTATTATTATATATTTATCGACGGATGATTTTCAGCAATGTTGGCGATTTTTCTATAGTTCGTAACCATATGGGAGATATTGTAGAATTGTAGCTTTGTCTCTTATGCTCCAATTGTGAATATTCTGGACACAAACATAAGCCCAAAAAGCTGCACTGTGTCCAGAAAATTGCCTGAATGCTCATTTTATAAAAGGTACATGGTGATGCTTTAATTACACGTTATGAAATAGTATATTGGGTTAAAATGAAAGACTTAAATGTGAAGTGAACGCTCAGTCCTCCTGACCAGAACTGAGCAAGTAAAAGCCACATCACAACTCTCCGAGTGCAGAGTCAAATGAATGACCAGAGGAAAACCCATTTGACAATGTGAATACGAGCCGTTCACTTTAAGCCAATGTGCTGTAACACAGTTCATGTCGGGGTGAGACTCGCTGATTTGATTGGCCCCTAAAAAAGTCCTTCAACAGTCTACATTACAAAAAGAGCACAAAAACTCTGCATATAAAATATTCAATCGAGTAGCGGTGATTACGTCTGTAGTTAAGTTAGCCCAGCAACCAGCATTACTAACACCAATTGTGTGGGAATAATAGATCCACTTAAAAGCAATAATCAACAATTTATGTTCCAAGAGAAAGCCTGTGTACAACAGTAATCTGTTTAAGTACCGAGCGGCCGGCCAAAACTAAATTGCAGAGTGTAAGCACCATCAACTAAGCAGCACTCCTTGTTCAGAATAAAGGCATGGGGACTACAACTTTAATATGAAGTCTATATTTCCCGTTAGCACGTACACTACTTACACTACTTACCAGGTGATTTTCTTCCAGCCTTACTGGAATGCTGGTGTGTTTTTGTGTGCGCCTCATGCATCATGTTAAGAGGCTATTTCTATAGATCCAGGCCTGCTGTGGCACCATGTCTCACCCTAATCGCCCTCCGTCTCTGCCTGTCTGTCTCTGGATGTCCCTCTCACTCTCCTTTTCCCTCCCTCTGGCTCTCTCTTGCTGATAATGGCACCAGTATAGTGCCTGGGTCTGTTGAAATTACCCCACCACCCATTACCGTCCCCATCCTCGTCCTAACCAACCCTATTTCAGCGACCCCAAGCCCACCAGAAGAGCTACCAAAAGTTGTTTGCTCACAGAGTCAAAGTCATTGGATGTGCTTTAACCTGAACCCCCAATACTCATTAAGCTAACGCGCCATCATTAAGCATGTTGCCCAACTTTATTAATCTCAGAGGAGCCTTAAAAAGGCTTTTACTGGGAGAGTAAGCAACCGGCGGCCATGTTATAGATGCTACAGTCTGAATGTGTTTCATAGCCAGCGAGGCGGTAAGTAAAATAAAACCTGTAAAAGAAGGCCTCCTGTCAGACATGACGATAATGAAGCATCCAAACCACAAATATAACATTAAAATATGTCATCAGTTAGGCTACACGTCTGCAGCTAAAGATGTTTAATCTTTGAGTTTACAGGAAGGTGGGATATTAACAATGTATGATATAGATTTCCATTCACTTTTATAGACTGAATATTAAAGTCAGTGCAGTTCAAATGAGTTCAGCCACCTGCAGTGGCGGCGCCAGAGTATTTGTGGTAATCTGTGGTAGGGCTAACCCATACAGTGGTGGGCTCAAGTCAGTATTTGCAATGTAATTACATACACGCTATATCGCCCCCCTTGAGAGTGAAACGCCACGCGTGAGGTTTAGATTATTTCCCTGTCTCAATCCAAATGGAACTGTATGAAATAAAACGGCACATTTGTCTTGTAGTAAATAAAAAGGGATCACTGTGTATGATAGCGCACGTTGAAGATCCAATGAGGATACTGAATGGCGGTTCCGATTGATCTCAATCAGTAATGCATGACGCAGACCTCTGATTGGCTGTAGGTCTATTCAAATTGCATTCGGAGGCATTATGATCTGACCGCGCGACTGTGGGCGACTGTGGCTGCGAGGGAGTGTGGTCGTCTTTCAACCAGAAGGTTGTGGGTTCGATCCCAGCCCGTGCAGCCAACATGTCGATGTATCCTTGGGCAAGATACTTAACCCTGAGTTGCTCTCGATGGCATGGCCAACGGTGTGTGAATGTTAGGTCCTAGAGCAAGTGGTACTGCTCTGTATGAATGGGTGTGAATGGGTGAATGACATGTAGTATGTAAAGCGCTTTGAGTAAAGACTGGATAAAGCACTATATAAGTACAGTCCATTTACTGCGGCTGCGCCGATATTATAACGCCAGAGAATTTCCACACCTTTTAGTGTATAACACTTCCCCACTACTTAGAATATTCCTTGAACCCCTCTTCTAGTATACCCCGAATGGTCTCAACCATATTGCATCAATATCAGTGCAGTTCAAATGAGTTCAGCCACCTCTACACAAGTGTCTCGATTCAGATACTTCAGTACACTGCCATGTCTCACACTGAGAACACTGTGCAGTGTGTGCATTTCAACCAGGTGGCTGTCCCCTCACCATAAGTAAATATAGCCGCTGTTAGCAACATATGTCTGTGGGAGCAAAACATCCTGCTCAATTCATCCAACACAATTAGCGGTGGCTTCTACTAAAAGTCCAGACTACCTAGCTCTATTAGACCATTATAAATGCACTTTCAAGGTACTCATAATGGCACTCCAACACATTGTACGTGATATGCTAAGGGAGGGGATATAGCTAAGCAGTTGACCAATCACAACAGAGCCGGCCAGCTAACCAATCAGAGCAGACTGGGCTCTGTTTTCAGACAGAGAGTGAAAATAGGTGCTGCAGCACAGGAAGTATGAGAAACATAAAGAGCTTTTTGAACATTAAAGCATGGAGACATGTAGAGACACTACATACTGATATACACCTGAACATCAGCAGGAGAGGACTCTTTAAAGTAGAGGCACTACATACTGATATACACCTGAACATCAGCAGGAGAGGACTCTTTAAAGTAGAGACACTATACTGATATACACCTGAACATCAGCAGGAGAGGACTCTTTAAAGTAGAGACACTATACTGATATACACCTGAACATCAGCAGGAGAGGACTCTTTAAAGAAGAGACACTACATACTGATATACACCTGAACATCAGCAGGAGAGGACTCTTTAAAGTAGAGGCACTACATACTGATATACACCTGAACATCAGCAGGAGAGGACTCTTTAAAGTAGAGACACTACATACTGATATACACCTGAACATCAGCAGGAGAGGACTCTTTAAAGTAGAGACACTACATACTGATATACACCTGAACATCAGCAGGAGAGGACTCTTTAAATTGGAGACACTACATACTGATATACACCTGAACATCAGCAGGAGAGGACTCTTTAAAGTAGAGACACTACATACTGATATACACCTGAACATCAGCAGGAGAAGACTCATTAAAGTAGAGACACTACATACTGATATACACCTGAACATCAGCAGGAGAGGACTCTTTAAAGTAGAGACACTACATACTGATATACACCTGAACATCAGCAGGAGAGGACTCTTTAAAGTAGAGACACTATACTGATATACACCTGAACATCAGCAGGAGAGGACTCTTTAAAGAAGAGACACTACATACTGATATACACCTGAACATCAGCAGGAAAGGACTCTTTAAAGTAGAGACACTACATACTGATATACACCTGAACATCAGCAGGAGAGGACTCTTTAAAGTAGAGACACTATACTGATATACACCTGAACATCAGCAGGAGAGGACTCTTTAAAGTAGAGACACTACATACTGATATACACCTGAACATCAGCAGGAGAGGACTCTTTAAAGTAGAGACACTACATACTGATATACACCTGAACATCAGCAGGAGAGGACTCTTTAAAGTAGAGACACTACATACTGATATACACCTGAACATCAGCAGGAGAGGACTCTTTAAAGTAGAGACACTACATACTGATATACACCTGAACATCAGCAGGAGAGGACTCTTTAAAGTAGAGACACTACATACTGATATACACCTGAATATCAGCAGGAGAGGACTCTTTAAAGCAGAGACAATACATACTTATATACACCTAAACATCAGCAGGAGAGGACTCTTTAAAGTAGAGACACTACATACTGATATACACCTGAACATCAGCAGGAGAGGACTCTTTAAAGTAGAGACACTACATACTGATATACACCCGAACATCAGCAGGAGAGGACTCTTTAAAGTAGAGACACTATACTGATATACACCTGAACATCAGCAGGAGAGGACTCTTTAAAGTAGAGACACTACATACTGATATACACCTGAACATCAGCAGGAGAGGACTCTTTAAAGTAGAGACACTATACTGATATACACCTGAACATCAGCAGGAGAGGACTCTTTAAAGTAGAGACACTACATACTGATATACACCTGAACATCAGCAGGAGAGGACTCTTTAAAAGTAGAGACACTACATACTGATATACACCTGAACATCAGCAGGAGAGGACTCTTTAAAGTAGAGACACTATACTGATATACACCTGAACATCAGCAGGAGAGGACTCTTTAAAGAAGAGACACTACATACTGATATACACCTGAACATCAGCAGGAGAGGACTCTTTAAAGTAGAGACGCTACATACTGATATACACCTGAACATCAGCAGGAGAGGACTCTTTAAAGTAGAGACACTATACTGATATACACCTGAACATCAGCAGGAGAGGACTCTTTAAAGTAGAAACACTACATACTGATATACACCTGAACATCAGCAGGAGAGGACTCTTTAAAGTAGAGACACTACATACTGATATACACCTGAATATCAGCAGGAGAGGACTCTTTAAAGCAGAGACAATACATACTTATATACACCTAAACATCAGCAGGAGAGGACTCTTTAAAGTAGAGACACTACATACTGATATACACCTGAACATCAGCAGGAGAGGACTCTTTAAAGTAGAGACACTACATACTGATATACATCCGAACATCAGCAGGAGAGGACTCTTTAAAGTAGAGACACTATACTGATATACACCTGAACATCAGCAGGAGAGGACTCTTTAAAGTAGAGACACTACATACTGATATACACCTGAACATCAGCAGGAGAGGACTCTTTAAAGTAGAGACACTATACTGATATACACCTGAACATCAGCAGGAGAGGACTCTTTAAAGTAGAGACACTACATACTGATATACACCTGAACATCAGCAGGAGAGGACTCTTTAAAAGTAGAGACACTACATACTGATATACACCTGAACATCAGCAGGAGAGGACTCTTTAAAGTAGAGACACTATACTGATATACACCTGAACATCAGCAGGAGAGGACTCTTTAAAGAAGAGACACTACATACTGATATACACCTGAACATCAGCAGGAGAGGACTCTTTAAAGTAGAGACGCTACATACTGATATACACCTGAACATCAGCAGGAGAGGACTCTTTAAAGTAGAGACACTATACTGATATACACCTGAACATCAGCAGGAGAGGACTCTTTAAAGTAGAAACACTACATACTGATATACACCTGAACATCAGCAGGAGAGGACTCTTTAAAGTAGAGACACTACATACTGATATACACCTGAACAACAGCAGGAGAGGACTCTTTAAAGTAGAGACACTACATACTGATATACACCTGAACATCAGCAGGAGAGGACTCTTTAAAGTAGAGACACTATACTGATATACACCTGAACATCAGCAGGAGAGGACTCTTTAAAGAAGAGACACTACATACTGATATACACCTGAACATCAGCAGGAGAGGACTCTTTAAAATAGAGACACTACATACTGATATACACCTGAACATCAGCAGGAGAGGACTCTTTAAAGTAGAGACACTATACTGATATACACCTGAACATCAGCAGGAGAGGACTCTTTAAAGTAGAGACACTATACTGATATACACCTGAACATCAGCAGGAGAGGACTCTTTAAAGAAGAGACACTACATCCTGATATACACCTGAACATCAGCAGGAGAGGACTCTTTAAAGTAGAGACACTACATACTGATATACACCTGAACATCAGCAAGAGAGGACTCTTTAAAGTAGAGACACTACATACTGATATACACCTGAACATCAGCAGGAGAGGACTCTTTAAAGTAGAGACACTACATACTGATATACACCTGAACATCAGCAAGAGAGGACTCTTTAAAGTAGAGACACTACATACTGCTATGAACCTGAAAATGAGGTTGTATGAGAAGTGAAATTTGAAAAAGTAAAAGCAAAGCAGGAAAATGTGGTTTATACTTCAAGAATGTTGCTTACTATTAAACCCACTTTTAACCTACATGTCTGCACATATTTTGTCCTACAAATCACTAAAACCTTGCTTATCATTCTCTGCCAGATGTGGAATGTAAAGAGTACACATCCTCCTCCTCCTCCTCCTCAGCCCCCACATGACTCTTCAAATAAACGCTGCCCAACACTGAAGGTCCGCTCCCTTTGAAGGAGTGATGAGATGGAGATGACACTGTGGGGTCAGAGGGGTGAAGGCCTGTCTGTGGATAACAACAACCTGTGTTCAACGTTTGTCCCACTCGAATGCAATCAACTTTCCAATGTGATCTAACATGACGGTAGCTGTCTCACGTCCAAACATCCCTGTCTCATGCTCTTTGAATCCTGTCAACTCTGAGCGCTGTCGACTGCAAAGGCCAGATCATATACTGTATAAATAATAACATCATCCAATCATTCAGTTACCCTTCATGCCCTGTATGGAACGATGTATTTAGTTTCTCCCCTAATTTGTTCATTTTTAACCTTTTTTAAAAAAAAACAAGCCTTTGATGTGTTGCGGAATATAGATTTTAGAGACTTCAATGATCAAACTGAAACTGCAAACTGCTGTTAGGGCACTTAAACACGGGGTTAAACTGTCTAATGACTGGGGTCTGTGATCTTTCTTCATGTACGATTAGCTTATTTTTGCAATAAGTTTTACTTTGCAACACATCCAGGCCCTTTACAATGCTAACTTTGATTTATTTTTCTTCCTACGGTGCCCGAAAGCTGCAAATGCCATACAACGACGTAAAAATACTTCCATTCGGAGAAACGCGTAGAAAACAATGAAAATATAAAAACACAAATGTGGCAAAACACATGCAGACGTAGAGATATCTTCATTAAAGGTAGGGTAGGTAATTCACTTCAGAAACACTTGTTATATTCCATGGAATGCTCTCAACATCCCGATAGCAATGAATAAATTAAATGCTTTGACATAACATCAAATACCAACACATCCTCACTCCCAGGTCGGCCTATGTTGACGTTATGTCAAGTCCCCTGCCGGCTTTTTCCAACGCAAGGGGGGGGGCCTTAGCGTCCATTTTCAACGCCAGGGGGGGGGCCTTAGCGTCCATTTTCAACGCCAGGGGGGGGGCCTTAGCGTCCATTTTCAACGCAAGGGGGGGGCCCTTAGCGTCCATATTCAGCTTTCCGGGATGTCCATGTGCTTCTATGGACGCTCATGTAAGCACGGCATTCGTTTGTGTCAACTGCCCTTAAAGGCAATGAAGACACTACACTACCCAGAATCCCCAGCTATCGTTTGGACTACACCATGTGCTCTGTTTGGCAAACCCCGTGATCGTCCTCAAGCTCTGTGATTGGAGAGTGTGCTCCGAGGGTTACCGAGCCTCGAACAGCACTTGAAATGGGATGGAACCACGGCAGACTGTTCAAAACTGGATTTGAACGGGTCCACCGCGTCCCCCCCCTCCCCCACCCTGTCCCCAGAACTACACATGCTGGCTATTCTGTTTCGCAACATGTTCTCTATGGCACGTCTCTACTGGGAGTTGTAGTTTTAAAAGACGTGTTCGTATTTCCCATAATAAGAAGTTGCCAGTATTAAACTGTGTACATCCCTGGAGGTTTAGGGGACAGGAAACACTCATATTTAAAACATATAATTAATAAATGGGTGTAAATTGCTTGTGCCCATAATGGGCAGCATTAATATATATACCCACACGCCAGCTAAGGTCAGAAGAGCTTTATTTAACAGCTGGACTTATGTTTGTGACCCCTCCTGTTGTTAATTGATAACATTACATTACATTAATTGATAAGCCTGAAACATGCACTTGTCAAGGTTCAGAGGCACATTTTGCAAATATGGCAGTAGCCATCGATCAGCTTAAGATAAGATATACTTTATTGATCCCAAGTTGGAACATTTGCGTTACATCATAGTATACATACAACATAGTTAACATTGCTGGAGGTATGCACACATATTGATAGATGTCTTGTAATGCACTATTGAGGAACCTGCGACCCAAGTTTTTCATTCAGTGCAGAACTACACCACAGTTGTGTAGGCCTATATGATATGTCAATAAACCTTAGAACATCTTGAAATCTTGAACGGGATGTGCAAAATAGTCATTATATACGGTCTTTAATTAACTATTAGTAGAGAATAACGAGTAATGAATATACTTTATAGGGATTCTTTTAATATCTAATAATAAAAATAATGAAATTCAATAACGTGCTTTAACCACCAGGTGTCTCTTTATATCAGGTGTGCACCTTTATGGTGTAAATGCAGCCTATCTACCAATTGGATCAAATATAAAAGTGAGCCGAATTATTGTTGATACTGCAAGGAGACGTAATGTGTGAAAAGAAATGTAAGATGTTGTTTAATGGCTGATATATTTATGATCCACGTCACGTTTTCAGTTCCTCATCTTTGTCTTCTCATCAGGGCTCTATAAATACAGAACTGCGGCAGATATGTAATATTTAATGCAGCCGAACCGTGTATTACAATGCCGTTATGTGATGACTTTCAAAGAGAGAAGCAAGAGCACTCGGAATAAGGTATTATTTTATTTTTTAAAAATATTTTCGGTCTGTTTCCGGTATTTGTTAATGACGATGTGCTCTGAGATGTGAGACTGGAATTGCACAGGGGAAAATAACGTATCTTTAGATGCGGATTTTGTTAAACTAATATGTTTAGGCTGTGGACCAACACTATACATTGACGGGGAAGGGGGTAGCAATAAAGATAACACCATTAAACAGTTACAGAACATAACAGAAATAATATCGATAGCAGCGTCCCTAGCAACCACCTTGGTAACAATGAAAACGTTGGACGCAATTTCCTGAAGTAATCTTCGTAATAACTAGCAAACTAAAGATCATGTACATCCACTGCACACATAATCTGAAATAACAACTCATATTTCTCGCATCAAATGACATCAAAACGCATTTTAATGGCCAAACTAACTTTAAAATAGGCATTTTACACCCAGAATAAAACGAAGTTCGGCCATGTTTTCTTTTTCTGCAGGGAGAAATCACGTGACGTCAAACAGAGCACATGGTGTAGGCCAAACGATAGCTGGGGATTCTGGGTAGTGTAGTGTCTTCATTGCCTTTAAGGGCAGTTGACACAAACGAATGCCGTGCTTACATGAGCGTCCATAGAAGCACATGGACATCCCGGAAAGCTGAACATGGACGCTAAGGGCCCCCCCCCTTGCGTTGAAAATGGACGCTAAGGCCCCCCCCCTTGCGTTGAAAATGGACGCTAAGGCCCCCCCCCCTGGCGTTGAAAATGGACGCTAAGGCCCCCCCCTTGCGTTGGAAAAAGCCGGCAGGGGACTTGACATAACGTCAACATAGGCCGACCTGGGAGTGAGGATGTGTTGCAAATACATAACAAAATGTCATCTGTGGAAGCCGTGGCGATGTAAAAAGCACGACTAATCATCTCCCTCGGCTCGGGTCAGTGCAGTTTAAGATATGAATAGTTCAATTAAAAGCAGCGACAGAAAGAAAAGTCTTTAGTCTGGATTTGAAAGTAGTCAGAGTTGCAGCGGACCTGCAGGTTTCTGGGAGTTTGTTCCAGATGTTTGGAGCATAATAACTGAACGCTGCTTCTCCATGTTTAGTTCTGACTCTGGGGACAGAAAGCTGACCAGTCCCTGAAGACCTGAGAGATCTGGATGGTTCAGCAGTATTTTGAAATCTATTCTTTGACACACAGGAAGCCAGCGTAAAGACTTCAGAACAGGAGTGATGTGATCCACTTTCTTAGTGTTAGTGAGGACTCGAGCAGCGGCGTTCTGAATCAGCTGCAGCTTTCTAATAGATTTTTTAGTGAGACCTGTGAAGACACCATTGCAGTAGTCCAGTTTCCTGAAGATAAAAGCATGGACACGTTTTTCCAAATCCTGCTGTGACATATGTTCTTTAGGTGATAGTAGGCTGATTTAGTAACTGTTTTAATGTGACTGTTTAAACTCAGGTCAGAGTCAATGACTACACCTAGATGTATGGCTCTATCTGTTGGTTTGAACATTGCAGACTGAAGCTCAGCGCTAACTTTTATACATTCTGCCTTGACTCCAAAAACCATTACCTCAGTTTTATCTTTGTTTAATTGGAGAAAGTTCTGACACATCCAGTCGTTGATTTGTTCAATGCATTTACTCAGTGTTTGAATTGGAGCATAGTCTCCTGGTGAAATTGTTACGTACATTTGTGTGTCATCCGCATAGCTATGGTAACTTATTTTGTTGTTCTTCATTATCTGAGCCAGTGGTAGCATGTAGATGTTAAAGAGAAGAGGCCCCAAGATGGAGCCTTGAGGAACCCCACATGTCATATTTGTCAACTCAGATGTGTATTTACCTATAGAAACAAAGTTGTTTCTATCCTTTAAGTAGGATTCAAACCAATTTAGAACTTTTTCCGAAAGTCCCACCCAGTGTTCCAGTCGGTCTAGTAATATGCTGTGGTCAACAGTGTCAAACGCAGCACTGAGATCTAATAATACTAACACTGAAGTTCTGCCACTGTCTGTGTTTAAGTGGATGTCATTAAAGACCTTTACAAGAGCAGTCTCAGTGCTGTGGTTTGGACGAAAGCCTGACTGGAACACATCAAAACAGTTATTTAAATGCAAGAAATTACTCACCTAACCTTGAGAGTGAATCAAAACATGGACATAGCGTTGCAAAATGTCATAACATATATCAACATCAAAGGAAAAACAAACCAGCTGACCTTTAGGAGCTTTCTGAAAGGCACTGATGGCATTACGATGTGTTTGGATGTGATGTTGGCCGAGACGAGGCTCTGCTCAAAGTTTTCTTACTCTGGGATTTCTGCACAAAGTCAACAGCTGTGAAGATCTGACAGGCTAATCGCTAAAAGTCAACACTTCCTTGCTTTCTTTCCCTCTCAGCTCGTACTCTAGCTTCTGCGTGCCTTTGTATTGTTTGCTCTCAACTTTGCGCAAGGACCCAAGAATCAGGATTTCTCCATATCAACAATAACGGTACACTGATGGAATGTGAAGTGGAACAAAAACAAAATCACTTTCCACATGTCCCTTTGTGAAACAGTTAAGATGTATGTGTGTCTTTGCACTTCATTCAAAAGAGTCGGCTGCCCTCAACATTTCTCCAACTCAGCTTTAACATTATGCACTCTGACTGCAATAAGAATAATAACAGTCCAACAATAAAAAGTGCACACTCATTCCCTTCAAGTCTCTCCTCTGTTCTTATGAATCTCTCCTTCCCCTCCCTCCTCTCGACTCCTTTCCTCAGAATGAATTTTAAACACCATCTGAAACCTCAGCATTATCACCGCACAATCACAAAGAGCCATATGATAACCATTTGGGGTTATCCATCCATCCATCCATCCATCTTCTCCCGCTTATCCGTGGTCGGGTCGTAGGGGTATCAGTTCCAGCAGAGAGCCCCAAACTTTCCTTTCCCTGGCGACATCAACCAGCTCTGACTGGGGGATCCCAAGGCGCTCCCAGGCCAGTCAAGAGATATAATCCCTCCACCTGGTCCTAGGTCTACCCCTCGGTCTCCTCCCATCTGGACGAGCCTGGAACACCTCACTAGGGAGGCGCCCAGGTGGCATCCTAACTAGGTGCCCGAAACACCTCAACTGGCTCCTTTCGACGTGAAAGAGGAGCGGCTCAACTCCGAGTCCCTCCCGGATGACCGAACTTCTCACCTTATCCCTAAGGGAGACGCCAGCCACCCTGCGGAGAAAACCCATCTCGACCGCTTGTATCCGCAATCTCGTTCTTTGGGTCGTGACCCATCCTTCATGACCACAGGTGAGGGTAGGAACGAACACGGCCCGGTAGACAGAGAGCTTTGCCTTCTGGCTCAGCTCCCTTTTCGTCACAACGGTGAGGTAAAGCGACTGCAGTACCGCTCCCGCTGCTCCGATTCTCCGGCCCATCTCATGCTCCATTGTTCCCTCACTCGAGAACAAGACCCTGAGATACTTGAACTCCTTCAGTGTGGGGTAAGGACTCATTCCCTACTTGGAGTGGACAGTCTATCGGTTTCCTGCTGGAAACATTTGGGGCTATTACCACCTAAATATGATACGACAATGAAAGGACAATGTGGCCTGGTTCATGTTGTATTTCAAAGTTTGATTCACTTAGATTTCACATGTCTTCCATTAACCAGTCTTTAAACACTGCCAGAGCCCATACACCGGGTGTTTCTCAATGTCGAGTACGCTTGCTTGGTAGCACATGTCTTCCAAGTCACTTGCTTCAGAAGCGAGGCAAGAATACTTCCTGGCATTCGGAAAACGAAGAGTGGAACAGGCGACCAAGTGTGCAGGTGTGTGTCATATGAGAGGCCTTACATTTTCCACCACAGATTTTGTGAAATTGGTCGGTGCGCAAAGCATTGTGGGGATTTTAAGACAGCGGAGTCTACACATGTGCAGCCTCGAAATGTCTCGCTACGAAGCACGCCGGGCTCCGTAGAATTCCAAGTATGCTGGACATTGGAACAGTCCTTCGGCGGCACTCGATGACGTAGTATGCTTGAAATAGTGGCTCAATTAAAATGTCCCTGTTAGTGTTTACTTCCTGTCTGTCTTCATCTGCTGTTCATGTTAGTGTTTACTTCCTGTCTGTCTTCATCTGCTGTTTCTGTTAGTGTTTACTTCCTGTCAGTCTTCATCTGCTGTTCCTGTTAGTGTTTACTTCCTGTCCGCCTTCATCTGCTGTTCCTGTTAGTGTCTACTTCCTGTCCGCCTTCTTCTGTTGTTCATGTTAGTGTTTACTTCCTGTCTGTCTTCTTCTGTTGATTCCTCTGATGTCTTTTAACCGCTTTCATTCTCTTGTTTTACTTTTCTTTTCTTTACCGCGGACAGTTTAGCTATCATGAAACCAAAGTTTGGTGCTGTCCACAAATAGAAAAAGTGTTTTCTTACAGAGAAAACTAGTGTGTGTTGTCCACAGCTGACGTTAAATTGACTGGACTTCTTGCTGCGTATTGATATGCCTCTACATACTGTACTCTGTACATACTGTAAAAAGAAATAGAAGACCTCTAGAATGTCCAAATTGACCAATCAGCATCAAGTACTCAATTAAGCCGTATAATAACATGTGCAGCTGTATTTCTGGGATGACCAACATCTAACCCAAATAATCTCTTTCTCATCATATTGGGGGTCACAGATGCAGCCCTGTTTACACTGTGTTTAATAATGCATAAATAAAAGATTGAGATAAGATGAACGGGGTGGACAAAGCAGACGGTCCGAGGAGTTTAATTTGATGTGAACTGTTTTTAATGCATCCTACATAACAGCTGATTTTGGCTGCAGTAGAAACTCTACACTAATGAATTATAAGGACCGTCTGTTCACAACCGTACGACATGACAGTGTGTCCGTTCACTTCAGAAAGAACAGACACTTGCTGCCTTCTGTAAAAAGAGTCACCCGTGCAAAGCGACGGCCTTCAGTAAAGCTCACTGTCGGGATTACAGAGGAGGATAAGAATCATTTATCTTCATTTTCCTTCAATGCCATGACCAGAGTCACCACCTCTGTGGCAATGAAAGAGACGACATGAAAAGAACATGAAAGGGCTTCGTGCGATTTCAGGGAGGTTTGTATGAAGGTTAAAATACAAAATATCATGAAACAAAAGGGGGTTGAGCAGTCGACCGGCATCGTGTAAAACGTGCTTGTCCTTGGAATATTTCAGAGCTACAATCTCACTGTCAAAAGCTCTCCTTTTCCCAGACAGGTGAACACTCGCTTCACTTCACACTGCTGTTATTTTCTGTTGTTGCTGCAATAAAATATTCCTCCATTAGCTGCATCTCATTGTGGCAGAGAGCCTTTTTGTTTTCATTTCAGTAAAATGAGCTAAAGTAGCCCGCAGTATATGATAGCATATCATAAAAAAGGAATGATACAATACCATAAAACTTTATAGGGCCATTTTGTGGGAATCGCCAATCGTTGTTTTATACGCCAAAAGATTTAGCTCCAGCAACTTGAGGTGGAACTCAACTCTGGAATATATTTTGACCCTGTACTTATCCTCCATTACTGCTGCCTCAGCTGCTCGGAGAGTTCACTCTTATTCTTCTGCCAAGAGTCCTGAACTAGGAGAATGGAAATGAAAAAAAAGTAGAGAAAATTATCTTTACAATGGCTGTGTGCCAACTTTCCATCGCAGAATCTGAGAGCTTCGCAGGAAACGAAAGAAGCGTTTTTTGTTTTTCTAAAACAAGTCAGTCAAGTTAATTTCACAGATGACTCACTCAGATGGAGGATTTTTCAAAAAAAAACCTTTTCTTTGAACATCTTTGTTTTCATTAAAAAAGACTTTGTACTCGGTGGCGGCTGGTGGAAATGATTTTAGGTGGGGCTATTGTAATGGTGAATAAACCACACGGGCAACATTTTGAGAAATGACCCCTTACATTATGACTGGTGATGTTAGAGATGTGAGAAGACTGATCAATACCTCCATAGTCTTCAGTGTGGTTAGCTATGAATCTTCCAAAACCTCCACACACCTTGTCCTGGACATCGTTTCTACAGTAAACTGTGCAACAGTACAGTAGGCCCACACAAACTGCAGAACACCGGTTCTTTGGGAACACTCAAATGATTTAATTCCCATTTAAAATCAGGAGACTAAATACGAACATTACATGCAGACACAGACGTGGTTCAGAAACACATCAGCAGGAGAGGACTCTTTAAAGTAGAGACACTACATACTGATATACACTTGAACATCAGCAGGAGAGGACTCTTTAAAGTAGAGACACTACATACTGATATACACCTGAACATCAGCAGGAGAGGACTCTTTAAAGTAGAGACACTACATACTGATATACACCTGAACATCAGCAGGAGAGGACTCTTTAAAGTAGAGACACTACATACTGATATACACCTGAACATCAGCAGGAGAGGACTCTTTAAAGTAGAGACACTACATACTGATATACACCTGAACATCAGCAGGGGAGGACTCTTTAAAGTAGAGACACTACATACTGATATACACCTGAACATCAGCAGGAGAGGACTCTTTAAAGTAGAGACACTACATACTGATATACACTTGAACATCAGCAGGAGAGGACTCTTTAAAGTAGAGACACTACATACTGATATGCACCTGAACATCAGCAGGAGAGGACTCTTTAAAGTAGAGACACTACATACTGAAATACACCTGAACACCAGCTGGAGAGCACACTTTAAAGTAGAGACACTACATACTGATATACACCTGAACATCAGCAGGAGAGGACTCTTTAAAGTAGAGACACTACATACTGATATACACCTGAACATCAGCAGGAGAGGACTCTTTAAAGTAGAGACACTACATACTGATATACACCTGAACATCAGCAGGAGAGGACTCTTTAAAGTAAAGACACTACATACTGATATACACCTGAACATCAGCAGGAGAGGACTCTTTAAAGTAGAGACACTACATACTGATATACACCTGAACATCAGCAGGAGAGGACTCTTTAAAGTAGAGACACTACATACTGATATACACCTGAACATCAGCAGGAGAGGACTCTTTAAAGTAGAGACACTACATACTGATATACACCTGAACATGAGCAGGAGAGGACTCTTTAAAGTAGAGACACTACATACTGATATACACCTGCACATCAGCAGGAGAGGACTCTTTAAAGTAGAGACACTACATACTGATATACACCTGAACATGAGCAGGAGAGGACTCTTTAAAGTAGAGACACTACATACTGATATACACCTGAACATCAGCAGGAGAGGACTCTTTAAAGTAGAGACACTACATACTGATATACACCTGAACATCAGCAGGAGAGGACTCTTTAAAATAGAGACACTACATACTGATATTAACATGAAATGAGCAGAATAGAGCCCCTTTAACATTGCCAAAGTCTCAGCAATGTTTCAGCAGGGATTTATATCATTCTGTCTCAGACCTGCAGACTTATGTCGAGACACCCGAGGCTCCTCTGACAGAATATAAACGCGAAGTTGATGGATTCAAAGAAGCTTGGGATTGCATTTCAAAAGAATTCAGTTTTATGAGCGGACAATGTCCCCCAGTCTTAGTCACATAATAACACAAGAGTAACACTATGCCAATAAATGTTACCAATCTCTTCCCTCTCATTTAGCACCTGCACTATAGTCAGTTACTAAGCCTGCAACAAGTGGATTTAAAATACGATGAGATAACATTATTTGCACAAACTCTTACAAAGAAGAGGAAACTCAGAGTGGTAGAAAGTGAGACAGGGGACGTGTGAGAAAGACAGACAGGAAGACAGACAGACGGACAGAGAGGAGACTGATGTTTGAAAAGAAAGACAGCTGGGGAAAAGCAATGTGAGAGATACAAATAAATAAAAACGACAGCCGTCAATCACTCTGTCTGGAGACCGATTGCATTTCTGATCCTATCCCCAAACACACACCTGAATAAAAGGAGGGAGACTGGGGACACATTTCTGTATCGGTCTTATAAGTGTGTGTTTGCATGCTTGTGTGTGTTTGTTTTCAGTGATGTGTGCAGCATGAACGCTTTGACCACATGTGCAGATATTTTGTTGATATGGACTGGTGTTTGAATTGTGTTATGAACATGTTAGTGCTGCCTGTGGACATTTGTGTATACCTAAGTGCTACTTCAGGTATGTTTCAGTGTGTGTGTGTGTGTGTGTGTGTGTGTGTGTGTGTGTGTGTGTGTGTGTGTGTGTGTGTGTGTGTGTGAGAGAGAGAGAGAGATTCAAATAGCCCAATTGCTTTGGAGAAGTGTGTGTGTGTGTGTGAGAGAGAGAGAGAGAGAGAGAGATAGAGAGAGTGTGTGTGTGTGTGTGTGTGGTCTAGCATTACTATACTTGTGGGGACCTAAATCTGTTTACATAGTCACGTGTGGGGACTGGCTTCCCTTATGGGGACAAATTGGAGGTCCCCATAAGGGGGATCATTAATTTTAGGGTGAAGACTTGGTTAGGTTAAGGGTTAGGGTTAGGCATGTGTTGGTTATGGTTAGGATAAGTCTCCAGGAAATGCATGTAAGTCAATGTAATGTCCCCTGAAGTGATGTATACATGGTGTGTGTGTGTGTGTGTGTGTGTGTGTGTGTGTGTGTGTGTGTGTGTGTGTGTGTGTGTGTGTGTGTGTGTGTGTGTGTGTGTGTGTACACTGGGGAACCAGGGCATACATAGATTCAATAACACATTAGTCCCTAGACGGGTCTGAATGTCAATATTCACTATTCACACAGCAGCATACTGTACCGTACCGCACTACACCACACCAGGGGGGGACGGAGGTCAGTGCCAGTGTTTTAAAGGTTATTTCATATGGCATTTCCTTTATATAAGAGCGAGACGGGGGTGGGGGATGTGAGGAAAGACGGCAAACATAGTGAGGTAGGGAGAGGGAGAATGTCATGCCATGCAGCTCACAGGCTCGGGTAGAAATCAACACAAAACAGTCAGTACCTTTTCAAACTCAAAAAATGTGCAATGATGAGATTCCTCGCACATGGCTTGGTGGACTTCGCCTCCCCCGTGTATTGCTTGTTGTTATGGAGCACATGTTAGCAAACAGCGGCCAATCTGTGAGTCCAGCAGGCGGGTAGTATAACATGTCCATCCATTTGGACCTGTTCCTGTCCTCCCACTGTCTAACCAGGTCATCTGGCAGCAGGACGCCTGGTGATGGATCCACGCTGCAGAGGGCTGGGTATTCATTCAGAGTCCTGCAGTATTTATGCATTTAAATACCTGGCTTCATGAGGCAATTGTTTCCAAGATGATATAAACCTAGCAAGGTGTACCACTCAAGCATCTACCCATTGATCTATCCATCAATGCATATATATATCCATCCATCTGTGTATTGATATATCCATCCAACCAGGCATATTGCTATCTATCTATCCAATTATCTATCCATCCATCAGACCATCCATCGACCAATTAATCCATCCATCGACCAATTAATCCATCCATCCATTTATATATCCATCCAACAAAGCATCTACCTCTCTCTCTCTCTATCTACCCAACCATCTATCCACCAATTAATCCATCCATCCATCTATGTATCTATATATCCATCAAACCAAGCAACTACCAATCTATCTATCCACCAAGTAATCTATCCAACCATCCACCAATGTATCCATCTATACACCAATTCATCCATCCCGCCATCCACCAATGTATCCATCCACACATGAATGTTTTTCCATTTATCTATCCTTCCATCCATCTTGTCATCCTTCCATCCATCCATCCCAACATATGTTAGACGTGGCCCACCCCCATGATAAGGATCCCTCGTCCCCTGAGCCACACATGGTGAAATGTGTTCAGCGTTTATTTTGTGTAGGACTTGAGAAAGCATTTCCACCGAGTGACACAGTGCGTGAGTCGTATTCCTTCCTCCCACCGCCACACAGCAGGGAAACCAAGAGTTGAGTGATGGGCCCAAATCACAGATGACTCAAAACTAAATCAGCCAAATGATATCCGATCTATCTGTTGTGCCACTCAATTGAGTTTTTGATTTCATTTTTGCAACCCACTGAATACCTCGCGCTCTCTCTTTGTCTCTCTAGCTTATTTTAATATATTTGATTTTTCTCCCCCGCTATCTCTCCCTTGCTACTCTCTCTCTCTGTCTCTGCGTCTTTGAGACAGATAAAGCCTGCTGGATGATTTTGCTGAGTGGAAAATGACGGGTTATTTCCCTGAAGTCTATCAAGGCAGCAGAAACAGCGGTGTCTCAGTCAGCACGGCTCAGCGGAACAAAGCAGGAATTCAGGTGATTGTGTTTGGTCTGTCTTTGATGCAACGGGGGGGATCAGTGAAGACGTTTATCCCCGGGTTTCTTGTCTTTGGATCTATCTTCCTATGATGTCTTTTTACCTATTATATCCTTTCCTCTACGGCATACGTTTGCACCTCTTAATATTCATTGCAATGTGGCATCTCTTGCACAACAAAAATGTGGTTGATTTAAACATATTAGGCTACTAGCTATTAGAAGCATTTATTGTCATTATACAAGTACGACTAGTAATCAATCTACAATGGGTGTCATAGTTAAAACTACCTCTAAATACGAAAACAAAGTGAAACTCTTGCGGGCCATTTACAGGCACACAAATCCCACAGGAAAGGGACAACTCCAACAGCTCATTATAAGATGCTTTTCTGAGCTCATACGGTAAGATAAGAGTGAAATAATAGGGTTGCACAATAACGAAAGAGACCTTCTTGCCAGAGTTCCCGTTAGAATATGTTTTCGCCGGTCAACATGTCCGTTAAAGTTGAAATCTTCCGGACAACATTAGTGCCGGTCAAAGGTCTTCTTTGTTATTTATTGAGCTTTAAAACAAATTGATATGATTCGATATTAAACAAACTAATCATCAGATTTGGGTGTAACGCGTTACAAAGTTTTTATATTCAGTAATTATATTACTTTGTCTGTAACGGAGTAGTGTAACGCGCTACTTTTATAATTCAGTAATCACACTACAGTTACTAACATTGCACCGACACGCGTTACTTCGTTACTTTCTAAAATCAGTCATAATCAAACCTCAACAAACACCTGCAAAGAACACATGCTAAGGTTAAGCTAACGCACATAGCTGTTGTTTATGTATTACACACGTAGTCTGTTCTTCTTCTCTGTTTTCCGGTTGTTGCCTGTTTTGAATGACGAATACACACTACCGCCGCCTGCTGGTAAGGAGAGTTATTGCCACTCACGCATGTACGTGCTCGGCTGCGGTGTGCTCTCGTCTGGCTCCAGTGCAACACATGGCCAACACGCAGGAGAACACGCTGACGCAACAGCGTGAGCAGAGATAGACTGCGCAACATATACAGATAGCAGGAGACAGAGGACAGCCATGGTCAGATAGGAAAACATTCAGGGCTATCTGGATCAGTCTTATGCGACAATGGAAACTGAACTAAACAGAACATTTTAAACTTTAGCAGTCTGCGTGATCTGCCTGCAGGGAGGGGCGGGCCGGCCCTGGGAGTAAAGTAACGAGTAAAGTAACGAGTAAAGTAACAAATTACTTTATGTAGAGAGTAACGAAGTAGTGTAATATATTAATTTTTTTTAAAGTAATATGTAATGTGTAATATATTACTTTTTTTTAGTAACGACCCCATCTCTGCTAATCATAGTACATTAACTATTCAAAAAGTCAACAGTAATTTACAATAACACGGGAATAATAAACGGGACGCTCTCTCCCTCTCCTGGCAGCTCGTCAGTCTCATGCAGCTCGCGGATCAGTAATGAGTGACCCGACAGTAAAACTAATCATATCTATAACTAGTTCAGTTTGAGAGGTCATTAAAATAGCTACGTGTGATATTCTAACCTGAAGTGTGTGTGTTGTCCGCTCACCGCTGATCATGCAGAGCTGCGTGTCGACTCGTCAGCAGCTGATCTCTCTCTCCCGTCAGATTAGACTTCACTCGCGTTTATGTCCATATCGATCAGATCCAGCTAGTTCTAGCTAATGATAGGACTACCTGCGTATTAAAAGACACCTAAACAATACGTGTCGCTATGCAACTGGATGAGGCCACAAAGTATAGCGCAGCATTATGCATTTGTTTACATGCCCACCGGAACCCGAGGCATTACCAACAGATCAACGCACAATCAACCCATCCAGGACATCTCTTTCTCCACATTAAAGGTGGGGTAGGTAAGTTTCAGAAACCGGCTCGAGATACACTTTTTGTTATATTCCATGGAATGCTCTTAACATCCTGATAGCAATGAATATTTTAAGTGCTTTGACAACAAATCCATAAACAAATGTCATCTGTAGAAGCCGTAATACTGTAAAAAGTACATCGATGGCCTACCTGCCTGTCAGCCTTCCATCGGGGCACAAACTTCTCTCGTGCCCTCATTGGTCATGTGCGCGTTCGTGTGTGTTGGAGGAGGGGCTCTGTAAGGAAGTGGCAGATGTTCTCTGGTTGTGTATTTTCAAATGATAGCGATCTCGAGCCGGTTTCTTAAACTTACCTACCCCACCTTTAAGTGTTGGACATTAGAGTTGACTATTCTTGTCTGTCACATACTCTTTTGTCTGTCACATAAGTGGCACAAATTGCGCAACTGATGCAGTATTACGCTAAACGGAAATTATTTTGACCGGACACTTTGACCGGAGAGATTTAGATTTGCCGGTTTTCAGCATATTTTACCGGTCGTAGTCCGGTAATTACCGGCTAACGGGAACTCTGCTTCTTGCTGTGTTTGAACGGTACAGTAAATAAACACCAGGTAAAATCACAATTCTGATCTTCATGGGCCAGAGTTTTAGAAACGGTGTTGTCTTCTAGGTCAGCATTTGATTCTGGTAAAGTGGTCAAGAATCTGATAAGAATGCTTTCAGGAGTTCTAGCTGCAGAAGCATTCTGCTCATATTAAACTACGAGCTAAGGATCCACAGCATGATGGTCTATGCATGACTCAAATGCGCCCTGAGACAGAGGGTAAGTACCACAGGTCAGGGTTGCACAAGGGTTTGTTTTTTCCAACAGCTTACGGACATCACACCAAACTGTCTCTTTCTGTGGCGGATGCAGAGGTGTTTATTTTTCCTCATGGTTTTATTTTTCAGCCGAAGGTCACAACTGCCAAACATCTTTCAGCAACTTTAGAAATGAGAAATATGATTTAAAAATAAATCTGGCAGCTGGGCGTCAATATGTTGTGGTCTAAGTTTGAATGATGTTATTATCCAGCTTGTTTTATTAAATATGATTGTATCAAACCTAAAATGATGACATAATCATTTGATATTAATTCTGATAGAGGCCTGCTGAGTGTGCTAGCATTGTACTTCATGTTGGAGGTCCTTTAGGATGAATAATGTATATACTCTCAGGGATTCTGGATGTTAAAATGTTGCTCAAACTTGTTTGGAGCACTTTGAGTGGAAGACGCATAAAAACCCTGAACCTGGGAAGTCTTCTAAATAGTGAAGGAGTATATGAGAGTTTCATGTGTTTGAAGGTGATAGCAGGAAGACTGAGGCTAGGGGATAAGACTGAACGAAAGAGGGAGAGGGAAAGTCATTTTGTTTCGCCGTTGATTGTTTTGAAAGCTCACACAATTATTTTGAATCTTTCATCGTTTTTGTTGCTTTCCTGCCGACTTTTAAATGTCAAATTCATTTTGTCAATATGTACGGATCTGTGTGTGTGTGTGTGTGTGTGTGTGTGTGTGTGTGTGTGTGTGTGTGTGTGTGTGTGTGTGTGTGTGTGTGTGTGTGTGTGTGTGTGTGTGTGTGTGTGTGTGTGTGTGTGTGTGTGTGTGTGTGTGTGTGTGTGTGTGTGTGTGTGTGTGTGTGTGTGTGTGTGTGTGTGCATTTAGAAGTATTTTCTAATGGCATGTTGCTCTCCTGACACTAATATGTGTCACATGCCTTGTAGCATATGTGTGCTATCACAAAATTGCATTCATCTGCTCCAGTTAGTGTGTGTGTGTGTGTGTGTGTGTGTGTGTGTGTGTGTGTGTTGTTTTTAGCACTTGTCTTCATGTTTGTGTCACTGGATGTTATTGATTGTGTGGCTTGCTAGCTGGTTAATGACATGCCAGTTACCATGACGGACAGACAACCAATCGCATTGTAACAGACTTCACAGACAACATATTGTGTGTGTTTGTTTTTCTGTGTGTGTTTTTCTGTGTGTGTTTTTCTGTGGATGTGTTTGTGTTTGTGTTTTTCACTGGTAACCATGTTAGGAGAGTAATTTAGGACCCCGTGCTTCTGTAACCATTTATTGTTGTTTTCTTTCCTCTGGAACGGCTGCTGGAACACACACTCGGTAAGTCACACAGAGACAGATAATCAAACACCATTAGAGTCCTCTTTCATGTACACACTGGATCTTTAGATCAACTTTACTGCTGCAACTAGACGATGGTGACATCAATGAAAAGATGTGGCCGATGTGCTTTCCACGTAATTGCAACTGTGTGTGTGTGATGTGTGTGGATGCCTATTCATACGTGTGTGTGTGTGTGTGTGTGTTATGTGTGTGTGTGTGTGCATGTATGTGTGTGTGTGTGTGTGTGTGTGCGTGCGTGCGTGCGTGTGTGTGCAGGGGTGTTAAACTAAGAGGAAATTATATTCAGCAAATCAATCATTCTCCATCACGAGCGGATTAAATGTCCACATGATCAGCAACTGTTAAGAACACACACACACCCATACCCACACCCACACACACACACACAGACACACACATGCACACAGATAAACATCAGCATGGACGGGAAATCGATTGACTGGCGCTCTGTTAACCCTTCACCTGGAGGAGGTACATATATTCAGTATAAATGCTCAAAATTGTGTTTTTTTGTAAAGTTCAGTTCAGAAATCACTGATAGAGAAATAAAATGTGATTGTTCCAGCAACGAAAGTACAAGTTTATCCTCAACAAACTTTTTAGAGACAAAACTATACTTTTTTCTATACTGTGTGGAGCATTTTCCCTACCCACCATTACTGATTTGAAATGTTGCCTTACTATTGCCTTGAAAAAGACATGTTCATATCCACAACATCTGCAGTCCTCGAATGAGAACTATTGAATGTTGAGAAAAAGAAAGGAGAATCAGAGGTACTTTAGCGACGACGTTCACCGTGAGAACAAGCTGCTTCTGTCCTGAGAAAAAGTCACATGTCCGTCTCAGTATCAGGGGAAGAGGTGCATGAACTGCCATTCCTACTCAAAGGCTAATTAGAAGACTTAAAACGGTGTATTTCTTCACGTGGAATTACATTTAGCAAAAACTTTGAAGATTATTAAAGGGACATTTATCATCTTTGCTCAAATCAAATAAATCCTTTAGCACATTTTACAACTTTAAGGACGTAATGATTAAAAGATAAGATTATTAAAATAAGGAAATTGCTGTGCCAAAGATACAATAAAGACAGCAGCATAATAATACAACTGTACACTAACAGTGCAGTAAAAATACCTAATTAAATAACTACAAGAAACATAGACAGTCAAACAATTAATTAAAAAAATTGTTGAAAAAAACTGCACACTGACAAGCAGTATGGAACAGTGCACAAAAACGTGGTGGCAGATACGTAATTGCGACTATATAAAATAAGAGCCATTCAAGAGTACTAAGAAAGTTAATTTCCATTGTCTGATTTACAAATGTGCTGTTGATAATGTAGGTTATTGGGAAAAAGTATTATGGGAACCAATAGGCGCTTTCACACCAAGTACTTTACCGTACTTAGTTCCCAGTGCTTAGAGCAGATCGCGTTCACACTGGAATAAGTTCCTGAAGGAGGATTAGGCAAATGAAGCCGCTGACGTCACTTCTTCTTCTTCTTCTTCTTCTTCTTCTTCTGCTTTGAGTTTACTGGCAGGCCGCAAACCACTTCCCGGCGTATACTGCCGCCCAAAGTCCCCGGCCGGAAGTCCCCGGAGTTGGGGAAGGCTTCAGTAGAAGCTGCTGGGACTCCCAGCAGCTTCTACTGAAGCCTTCCGAGTAGATCGCCAGAACGCCGACACCTCCTCATCTCCACCGCTCGCATGTTTTCTTTTGTGTTGCCATAAGTTAGTCTCTCTGCGTTAGTGCGCTGGGCTGATGCTAATGCTAATGATGCTAATGCAGACAAATAAAATGGCTGCTATACGACACTTTTCCGAGTTTTACGGGCCGTGGTTTGAAATTCGCCCAGCCAATCAGAAATTGGAACCTTTTTCTCCCCTTTTTAGTCCCTGCTCTCTCGCAGGGACTAAAAAGGGGAGAAAAAGGTTTGCAAAAAAAGTTATAGTCCCAGATATTTTTGGTGTGAACACAAAACCCAGGAACTATCGGAACTATTCCTGGGAAAAGTACTCCGGTGTGAAAGCGCCTATTGGCATTAAGTCACTGACTCGGAAGTTTCCTAAGGGGTTGAGCTCGAACGACTCGGCATTACCAAATTATCAATGACTGGACCACAGTTCTTAGAAACCTAAGGGTAACATTACAGAGACAACACACATGCAGTCTAGGCCTACCCCTGATTCCTTTGCCAACAGTGATTTGTAACGGCTGTCCTCGGATAGTCCATTAGATAAGAAAAACATGTATTTGAGATGCGCTAGGGGCGTGGAGAAAGTGCATATTTGGAGGACTTATCGTGCACTCTTTTAGCTGGAAGTAAAGCAAGGTAAACTCTGAGTAAACACTCAGCCATTGTAAAGGTTTCTTCGTGGCCTTTAGTTGTGTTACTCATCTCCCCTGCTAATGGACTGCATCGTGAACACATTGACGTCTGAGGGGCAACAAAATGTTACAAGGCAAGGCGCGTGAAATCAATGTTGTGATTCAGATCCTGTCGAGTAAATACATGATAAGCAGAGATGTTCACAAGTCTTTTTTTGCAAGTCCAAGTCAAGTCTCAAGTCTTTGTGGGGTGAGACTTGATCAAGTCTCAAGTCTTTGGTCACGAGTCCAAGTCTCAAGTCTCTAAAAAAATGAAAGTCTCATGTCTCTTCTGGTTGTAATAAGCCTTCTATTGTCTGCTGCTATCCAGTCTGTTAAGAACACTGCACAGCTATATCTAAGACATTCAAAGCATTTACTGTGTTATTATCACTCCTATATCTATTAGTATACAGTATCAGCACTGATTAGTTGTTTGTTATATGATCACTTTAAACAGGCTATTGCAATGCAATATGAGGACAAACATCACACTTTAGCTAAATGCAAACAACTTAGAAGCAAAACAATTCAGAATCAGAAATCAGTATCACAAATACTTTATTAATCCCCCGCAGGGAAACTGTTAAAAGTACTTAAAAGCGGGTAATGATTAACATTACCGACCTTTTTTATGTCATGTCAAGCGTTGGATGTCAACGCCACTCAACTCAAACAAGTGTGACAAGCAATTCACTCATCTTTTCAAATATTCAGTTACAAATCTAGCAGCAAGCTAAGTTAGCATTACACAGCTGATGCTGAGCTAAACATGTTTGCTAACCGTCCATGCGTTAATGTGACTGACCTCTCCGGGTGAGTTTTCAAGTGCCTGAGGAAATTCGACGTTGTTGCGCCAGCATCCTTGATTTTGATATTGCAGACTTTGCAGTGTGCGCTCCTTTTGTTGGTGCCGCCGGCGTTTTGTTAGAAATGTTTGTAGTTGTACCTAATTACAAGCGGTACAGCTGCAGGTCGCTATTGTGTTACTACGAGGTAGTAACAGAGGCGCGCACGTCTGCGTAATGAGCCCGGCTAAAGTAACCGGATGGCCTACCTGCCTGTCAGCCTTCCATCTGGGCACAAACTTATCTCGTGCCCTCATTGGTCATGTGCGCGTTCGTGTGTGTTGGAGGAGGCGGGCTAAGGAAGTAGCAGCCTCTAGCAGATTATCTCCGGTTGTGTATTTTCAAATTCTAGCGATCTCGAGCCGGTTTCTCTCAAATGTACCTCGCCCACCTTTAATACGCCAAAAATAGAAAACACAATGATTGTTCACGAGTCCCAACACACGAGTCCAAGTCGAGTCTGAAGTCTTTTGGTCAAGAGTCCAAGACAAGTCTCAAGTCTCTGTGTGTGCGACTTAAGTGCGACTCGAGTCCCCATCTCTGATGATAAGTGATATCTGACAAAAGAAGACACTGTGTGCAGAAAGAAAACCATACATACTCGATCCTAACTCACATCTCTCTCTTATGTTTCGCTCTTTTCAAAACAAGGTTAAAGAAATGCTCTCAATGGAGAGGATTAAGTGTCTTCTGGTGTGAAGCATGTGCCATAAAGGACAGATGAAGCTTTTCACAAATACGTGCATTGTTCCTGTCTGATACGAGTGACTCGGAAAAGTTTCATGTTGTTGCTTTTTCTTCTTTGGCATTTCAACATTGATTTCCTGAAACACTAACCTTTGATTTTTTCTGTTTTATAATTTCCCATCATGCTCTATTCCGTTGTCTGTGTTGTCAGGTGTTTCATTTATGTTGACATTTTCTGTTTCTATTTGCTTTGAGTTTGGCGTGCTTTTATAAGCCTCTTATTTGTTATCTCATCTGCACACATTGTTCTTTGGTCTGTGTTCTGATTAATTCTCTCTTTCCTCTCGATGAAACAAAGAAGTGAATCGGTCTAGAGACTGTCAGCCATTGGCCACAAAACAAAATAAATGTTAGATTCATGAACTTTACCGTCATAGATAAGTCGTCCTCAACTTTGAAAATGCTCCAGATGTTTTCAGAAAGGATTACGTGTGCTCTTATCACATACTAAGCTTTTGATTATTCTTTAATCCTAATTGAATAACTACTGGACATGTATTTGAAAACACCACAATAAATGCATCTTCCCCACCACAGTCGCTAAATACTACATTTTGGATAATGTTTGATCATTTAAAACGTATCTTGTCGGTCTCTACAAGCTGTTGTCCTGCTGTACTCAGGAGTGTCTTGCAACAGAGAAAACTAAGACTATAGCCGCATTTCCACGACAGGTTTTAGTGCGGCTCACCATGGCTCGGTTCACCTTCGCTCGGTTCGGCTCACTTCAAGCTGCGTTTCCATTACGGTTAGTAACGAGGGTAGTAACTATAGGCGATCGGCTGGGTTGTCGAACATACATTTAAGGATAAAATAGGCTTGTTTGTTAGAAGTGACTTTTACAATACGCAATCAAGCAAAGAACGGAGCGTTATCAAACACTTGCGATCTTGTAATAATAATAGCTTTGATTTATATAGCGCCTTTCAAGGGACCCAAGGTCGCTTTACAAGTAATAGGGCAAAAACAAACATAACAAAACAAAAGTCAGACAGACAAAACAACAGATCGATGTAGGGGCCGAAAGCCTTGGCAGACAGATGGGACTTGAGGGTCCTTTGAAGGCGTCGAGCGTGGGGATGTTGCGAATCTCCGCAGGGAGAGCGTTCCAGAGGGTGGGGGCTGCCACGCTGAAGGCTCTGTCCCCAAAGGTTCTCAGTTTGGTGCGGGGGTGGTAAGGGTGAAGGATGTCCGATAGGTACTGGGGGGCAAGGGCATGGAGGGACTTGTAGGTAAGGAGGAGGACTTTGTAAGATATGCTGGACTTGACTGGCAGCCAGTGGAGGTGGATGAGGGTGGGAGTGATGTGCTGCCACGGCTGCTTTGTGTGCGTGAGTACCCGAGCAGCACAGTTTTGGACATACTGGAGCCTGTCCGGGGATGGACAGGCTTGTATGGACTCCAGCTGTTCCATCTCGTCGAGCTCCCGCTGCAACGAGATGGAGGAACGTCTGTACCTCGTCCAACGACCTCGGCGTGGTTTTTTTTGCTGCCATTTCTTTCATGGATTTGTTGGAATTAGAAATACTTGCTGACGGTAGCTCGTCTGTTTTTAAAAATGGTGCTTATGCGACGCTTGGGGACTGTCTCGCGCAAGAATTGTGACGATTCAATCAGCGGTCGGCCGTGTTTAGCTAGCTTAGCATATTTTCAACTCGCTTGGAACCTCGACTGAGGTGGTTCTAAAAAAGTACCAGTGAGCCGGTACTACCGCTAGTGGAAAAGCGAAAATAGAGCGAGCCGAGCCGAGCCGCGCCGCGCTAAAACCCTGTAGTGGAAATGCGCCATATGTAGGCTACCATCCAACAATCCACAAGAACATGGTGCACCATATATGTCCTTTATGGAACAGTAACTTCAATATGGACAAAAAGAAATATGTATATCTTGTGTTTCACCTTATAAAGCTGAAGTATTGGATTGGATAAACAATGAACCAACTATAGTTTAGTCTTGATGGTACCAATGAAGCAAAATGTGGGGAGGGACATTTTTGGGGGGAAATTCACCTGTGTGTCTGGATGAAAAGTGAGTTCATAAGTCTCGTAAAAAATCACCTAATTATGTCCTTAATGGTCCTTCAATTCTGTCTCTCTTCTTTATGAAGACTTAATGAGTTTACAGTAAATACGGATTGTGTTACCAATGGCTATGTTCACATTACATTACGTTAAAATCCCATTTGTTGTTATTTCTTGTAATTGTAAAAGTAATTTATTTCTGATTGTTTTGTACAAAAACTAAAAGCAAACATGTCGCTGATGACGATGACCTAATATTTTATTTGTAAGAAAAATATATGCTAGAGGGGGGAGGGCCAGAACAGTTTTTTTTAAGCTTCTTCTTGCGCCTGTTGAACATGACAGAGACGATCTGAGAATTATTATTGTTTTTTGTTTTGTTTTTTTTATAGAGAATATTTGAGTGAGAAAAAAAAATTGTTGTTTGTTTTTGTTTCTGACATGTTCAATAAACTGACTACAAAAAAAAATCTCTCACATTTTTGGTGCCCAATTAAAATAAATTGGATGTGTGTGTGCGTCATGGAAAACAACAACAATATTGGTGCTGAAATATTGGTTGCCTTTTGCTGATTTAACGAATAAATTAGCTACAAAAAGCCTTCAGATATCATCCGTCTCGGCTCTTTTCCAACAGACTGAACATCGTCATCAAGGTCAAACATCTCAGAGATATAATCCTCTGTTCTGTGTCCGCTCCATTAAGCCTTTCACCTCGCTTTCACTGGTTAAACTCCAGACGTTTCACAGCAGGCCTCCACTCAGAACCTTAAAAATAGATTCACTGTAATGCCGATGAAACAAGGTCATCAGTATACCAGACAAGTTAAAGAGACATTTTATATGGCTAGTAATGTAGGGTCAGTTAGCAATAAAAGGAAATCTTGTGAGCGTATAAAAAGTGTGAGAGAAATTGTAAAAGGATAAGAGCTTTGTCTCTCAGCACCTTACACCCGGTGATGTAATATCAACGTTCAGGTAAGTGTACCAAAAAAACACACTTGACTGAGGTCAGGTAAAAGAAGCTGTAGCAGAAAGGAGGAGAATAAAATAAAAAAGACTACAAGAGCATATATATATATATAAGTATAAAGATATACAAGACTTTGAGAAACATTGGAAATGATATTGCATCCATTATAAAGGATTTTGTCTGTTCATGGTTGGTGACATATAAAATATTCTTCCAATACAAAACAATAACCATATAGTGATACTCATGGGAATACTATGTTTAAAGAGTCCTCTCCTGCTGATGTTCAGGTGTATATCAGTATGTAGTGTCTCTACTTTAAAGAGTCCTCTCCTGCTGATGTTCAGGTGTATATCAGTATGTAGTGTCTCTACTTTAAAGAGTCCTATCCTGCTGATGTTCAGGTGTATATCAGAATGTAGTGTCTCTACTTTAAAGAGTCCTCTCCTGCTGATGTTCAGGTGTATATCAGTATGTAGTGTCTCTACTTTAAAGAGTCCTCTCCTGCTGATGTTCAGGTGTATATCAGTATGTAGTGTCTCTACTTTAAAGAGTCCTCTCCTGCTGATGTTCAGGTGTATCTCAGTATGTAGGTCTCTACTTTAAAGAGTCCTCTCCGCTGATGTTCAGGTGTGTATCAGTATGTAGTGTCTCTACTTTAAAGAGTCCTCTCCCGCTGATGTTCAGGTGTATATCAGATGTAGTGTCTCTACTTTAAAGAGTCCTCTCCTGCTGATGTTCAGGTGTATATCAGAATGTAGTGTCTCTACTTTAAAGAGTCCTCTCCTGCTGATGTTCAGGTGTATATCAGAATGTAGTGTCTCTACTTTAAAGAGTCCTCTCCTGCTGATGTTCAGGTGTATATCAGAATGTAGTGTCTCTACTTTAAAGAGTCCTCTCCTGCTGATGTTCAGGTGTATATCAGAATGTAGTGTCTCTACTTTAAAGAGTCCTCTCCTGCTGATGTTCAGGTGTATATCAGTATGTAGTGTCTCTACTTTAAAGAGTCCTCTCCTGCTGATGTTCAGGTGTATATCAGTATGTAGTGTCTCTACTTTAAAGAGTCCTCTCCTGCTGATGTTCAGGTGTATATCAGTATGTAGTGTCTCTACTTTAAAGAGTCCTCTCCCGCTGATGTTCAGGTGTGTATCAGTATGTAGTGTCTCTACTTTAAAGAGTCCTCTCCTGCTGATGTTCAGGTGTATATCAGTATGTAGTGTCTCTACTTTAAAGAGTCCTCTCCTGCTGATGTTCAGGTGTATATCAGTATGTAGTGTCTCTACTTTAAAGAGTCCTCTCCTGCTGATGTTCAGGTGTATATCAGTATGTAGTGTCTCTACTTTAAAGAGTCCTCTCCTGCTGATGTTCAGGTGTATATCAGTATGTAGTGTCTCTACATGTCTCCATGCTTTAATGTTCAAAAAACTCTTTATCTTTCTACAAAATGGAGACGTGTAACCATTTAAAATGTGGAAGCTTATTGTAAAAATTACAAAAACAATTAAGACCATCTAAAAAATAAAGGAAATAGCCTGTAATTAAATGTGGGCCCACTCAAGCATTACAAAGCTGTTGAATGGAATTAGATGTTACGTTTTTTTCATTAGTGGAGCCCAATTTTCGTAATAAAATGTAACAAGATAATAGATTGCACAGGTTTAAGCAAAGGCAGTTTCTTTTTTACATAGACAGTTATTTTCAGCTACTGGAAAAAAATGGTAAAAAACTCTAAGAAAAATGGCCGGAGCATATCCTTGATTTCTAAACTACTCTCTTATTTCCTGATTTATTGATGGCTCTAATGTACCTTCTAGGTCTGGTGTTTAAAACCAAGAGCTCTGCCTTTCCTCGCCTCTTCAAGTCATCTCCTCTGCAACATGCCCTTCCCCTTTTCTTCTTCTTCTCTCCATTAATTTTTAATATTCAGAATAGAGGGCCCATTCAGGAAGTGTAATCTCCATGTTTTAATAATGGGGAGCTCTACAACATTAATCGCAGCACCACACACCACACACACACACACCACACACACACACACACACACACCACTATTTTACTCAAAATGCTGTGGCTGTAAACCGACTAAGATAAGAATTCAGCTTTCTTTAGACCAAGTGTTCAAACAAATCAAATCAAATCAAGTTTTATTTATATAGCACATTTAACATTAAACTTCCAGAGAAAACCCACAGTTTAAAGGGTAACATGGGAGAAACCTCAGGGAGAGCAGCAGAGGAGGGATCCCTCTCCCAGGACGGACAGACGTGCAATAGATGCCGTGTGTAAATCGAAGAGATAATAAATGTTACAGCATATAGACCGAATGTTAGGAAATGCATGTGTATGTAATAAGAAGACGAATCCACGAAGATGTCAGCAATCTTGTGGAAGCCATCAGGGAAGCAGCATGACGAGACCCAAGGCAGGACCGCAGAGACAGGTTCAGCCATGACCCGAAGTCTACGACTTAATCCAGAACTCAGGATAGAGGATCCAGGACACAGGACTACAGCAAGAGGATCAGCCTCGACTCCGGATCCCGGCGTAGATATAGATACAAAACAAGAAGAAAGATTTGGCTGGGTTAATCGGAACAAGAGAATACACAGACACAGACAGAGAGGGGAAAGGTCGTTGGATAAAAGTTATTCTTGATAACCCTCTAGAAAGATCTCATGGACTTCCCCACTCAATCTATCAGGACCCGAGCAGTTCTGTTAGATATAGATAAGAAACAGAGATAGGGAGCACAACAACCTATCTCTTATTCAGATGCACTCCCCCGCGTATCTAAGCGACTCTGTACCCCGTTACCCTCTACAAGGCCATCGACCAGCACAGGGGAAATGGGGGGTGTTATTGTGAGACTGACCGTTGAGCGGCCCAGACCAAGCAAGGAGGCAGAGGCAGAACGTCCAAAAATATAACCCGACGTGGGCATTTATTAAAATCATGTGCACAAAGTTCACAGCCTCAATCCTGCTGTTCCCCTTGCACACATCCTGCAGCCACAAGGATCTCACACACACCTAGTTACAAGGAAACGGCACCTACATACACACATACTAACAAGACACAGGTGAGGGGGAGGAGACGACACAGGACACCAGGTGCACACAATCATCAGCCACAGACAACAACATATTATTTGCACCCTGATTACTCTCAACCGCTGTCACCCTTACACCAGCATGACTACTCTCGGCGCTCTCGCAAACTCCCCTATCTTTTCAGGCGGAGCCGAGGACCCCACCAGCATCTGCCAGACGACATTCAATAAATACGGTTTAATCAGTTAAAAAAATACTTCCTCAATAATTAGTACAAATTATGTGCAAATATGTAATGTCAACTGTACTGTGCAATCACGCAATATAGTTACCTTCGTCACAGTAAGGGGAAGGGGTTTTAAACCGCAAGGGTCCAAAGGCAAAAAAGATGAAATATAAGGTACTATATTTAAAGTAATCCTATCTACTATTCCTATATTTGAATAATATATAAACTATTTTAAAAATACTTTATGAAACGTTTTATATTAAAATAAAGAACTAAATGAATAAATAAATAACTACATTAATTAATAAAAGTGTTCAGAAAGCTGCTGACAAACAGTTTTCTTATTAATGTGGAATAAGAGGTGGACACGTGGTGCCGTTATGAACAGCTAGCCCACATTTCTGAACTTTCAATAGCAGTTATTTTCCCAGCAGTCACCTCTTAATCCTTCATTCTGCCTCCGTTGGTTTTATCGCCTCCTGTTCTTTCTCCAGCTCCACCTTCACCTCCATCCCTGAAGAGCTGGGAAGTAGTGGAGTACAAATACTGTGTTACTGCACTTAAGTACATTTTTCTGGTATCAGTACTTTACTCCATTACTTATTTTTCTGACGACTTTTTATTTGTACTTCTTACATTTGAACTCAAATACCTGTACTTTCTACTTCTTACATGTTGAACACAAATACCTGTACTTTCTACTTCTTACATGTTGAACTCAAATACCTGTACGTTTCTACTTCTTACATGTTGAACTCAAATACCTGTACTTTCTACTTACATGTTGAACACAAATACCTGTACTTTCTACATCTCTCATGTTGAACTCAAATACCTGCACTTTCTACTTCTTACATGTTGAACACAAATACCTGTACTTTCTACTTCTTACATGTTGAACTCAAATACCTGTACTTTCTACTTCTTACATGTTGAACTCAAATACCTGTACTTTCTACTTATTACATGTTGAACCCAAACACCTGTACTTTCTACTTCTTACATGTTGAACACAAATACCTGTACTTTCTACTTCTTACATGTTGAACACAAATACCTGTACAGTACTTTCTACTTCTTACATGTTTAACCCAAATACCTGTACTTTCTACTTCTTACATGTTGAACACAAATACCTGTACTTTCTACTTCTCACATGTTGAACTCAAATACCTGTACTTTCTACTTCTTACATGTTGAACCCAAATACCTGTACTTTCTACTTCTTACATGTTGAACCCAAATACCTGAACTTTCTACTTCTTACATGTTGAACCCAAATACCTGTACAGTACTTTCTACTTCTTACATGTTGAACCCAAATACCTGTACTTTCTACTTCTTACATGTTGAACACAAATACCTGTACTTTCTACTTCTTACATGTTGAACTCAAATACCTGTACTTTCTACTTCTCACATGTTGAACTCAAATACCTGTACTTTCTACTTCTCTCATGTTGAACTCAAATACCTGTACTTTCTACTTCTTACATGTTGAACTCAAATACCTGTACTTTCTACTTCTCTCATGTTGAACTCAAATACCTGTACTTTCTACTTCTCACATGTTGAACTCAAATACCTGTACTTTCTACTTCTCTCATTTTCCAAACAGCTGGTTCCTTTAGTCTGAATGTGTGTTTGGTGCGTGATCATTATTCTTTAGAGTCATTGCGTGCCTATTGGTTGGAACACGATCCGTGTATCCATCACTTCCTGGTCTTCTCTAAAGAAGAGGGACCAATGGAAACGTTGTCATGTTGCCGTTGTTCACCATGGAAACATTCATTAGCTACAATAACATTATTGTTCTATTAATATAAAGGGAGGTCAGGTACTCTTTAAAGCAGCTGCTAGCTATGGGTACTTTTTACTGAAGTACATTTCAAAGCTCTTTACTTTGACTTGAGTAAAGAAGTTTAGTCAGCACTTTTACCAGAGTATTTTTAAACACGAGTACCTGTACTTCTACTTGAGTAAAGGGTGTGTGCTTGTTTCTCCTGCTTTCCCCCTCAGACCCCCTGCTCCAGCTCACAGGTTCGCCATCTCTTTGCTCTCAGCTGGACGGAGACACATCAACGCTCCACTGAGCTTCAAGTAAACCCTCCACCTCCCCCTCTCTCTCCTCCCCCGCGTTTCTCCTCCTCCACCTCCCCTGATCTCTCTTATAGGTTGTCCCAGTGAGAGATGGCAGACAAGTCTCCCCTGCTGCGACTACAATCCTCCACAAAGGATTCTCTTGTACTCTTCTCTCTGTGTGGCGCTGCTATTCCCAAACAAGGATGTACAAATAGGGATCCAAAGGAGTGCAAGTTTTTATGATATAAGAGAATAACAAATCTTATAAAAGTCCTGCTATGTTGACATGCACACAGTTTTGGTTTAAATCACCCAGGTATCTAAATATCCATATCTGGTGCCACCCTGATTGTTTGCAAGATAAATTATTTTTCTAGATTTCAAAAGCAAGATTTCCTTCCCTAATCGGATAGTCGAAGGACGCTTTCAAAAGTGTTTTAATCAATTTAAAAATGATATCTTAACGTGTGCATATGTATAAATGTGTCTGTTGATCGTGTAGGTATATACATATTTGTATACATAAATATCTTTATATATATTTGTTTTGTATTCAGGATTGTGGGAAACGGTATTTCGATCTCTCTATCTGTACACACAAACTGACAGATTGACAATAAAGTGGATTTTGACAAATCAATCAATCAAGATACTTTATTAATCCCAAGGGGAAATTACGTCGTGTGGCAGTTTGCACTATATTAGAATAAATATCTATATGTAAACAAACTTAATCCACTGGGACACGGCGTTGGAGACCCTCTGAAGACATGATGAAGCATCCTCTGAAGACATGATGAAGCTCTCGATAAAATCCTTGTCCCTCGGGAAACGATTAAAGGAAACATTGGAAACATTGTTGCTGGAAATGTTGCCTGAACAGTGAGACTATGTTTTCGTAAAGCTCATTAAAATACACTTCAGATATTCCGAATACAAGCTAACGCTATTAGCTATTTCCATTAGCCAGTGATATAACATTGGACATGATGTGGGGATAGCCATTGTTCCGACGTCTATAACCGGCTTTAAGAGCAATTGTTCACAAACAAAACTCACCGAACTTTACATTATTTTCATTATTGAAATGAAGTAAATATGTTTGCATTAATACATAAATGAGGACAGTGGGTTATCCAATGGGGACACTTCATGTGTTATTAAAATGGTTAACTGACCCTTTAAATAACAAATACGTCTATTTCTATAAACGGCAGACGTGCAGTTTGGATTGACATTTCACAATTGACTCGTGATTTATTCTTAATTTTGGGTCAATTATTCAGTGTAATCATTATCATAATTTCGAAGTCAAAATGTTAGCATAATACCTCATTTTCTATTGTTATTTCCTTCCCTATCCTCCTCTCTCTCCACCATCTTTCTGCCCTCTCCCCCCCCCCTCTACAGAAGCGTTATTACTCAAAGGCTGAGCAGCAGCATATGAAAGAGTGCAAGTGGACGTCCCATGGTGACAGTTAATGTGTGTCCCAATATTCATTACATGCCCCCCCCCCGCCCTCTCTCGTCTTCCCCTTGACCGCTCAACCTGGGTGGGATTTAAATTAAATGGCGTGTGCGAGAGCTAGAGAGAAAGACAGCATGAGGGAGAGAAAAGGAATCAGATCTGGGCCGTGTAAAGTCCTTATTAAAGTTTCTGCTTCATTACACGGACGCATTTCCTCAGACCCATGAGACTGTGAGGCTCAAGGGCTTATCCATGGAGGCATTGGGGTTCGGTTAATCTTTTTAGAAATCTATATGTGATGTGTTAGATGGAGCTCAACATGCACCTCCTCAAACATGTAACATATGCTTTTGTTTTCCACTGTGTATTCCTGATGAAAGCAGAAAAGACAATTAGAGACAAAGAACAGAAATGTTCACCAATACTAGTACCCCTTACGGCCCCTACACACGGCGGCGTGCGTTGCCGCTTGGCGGTGGGCGTGTCTTGAGCTTGGGGAGTCAACGCGAGCAGCCCGACCAACAACCAACCACATGAATGTCCCGCCCCGGACATACAAAGCAAAGCATTCATGCTACATCCATGCTGGCTAAATATACTGTCTATGCTTGCTAGCTGTCCATTCAAACGAAGTACACTGGATATAAACTCCCCAAACAAGCGAAAACCTACCAGTTTCCCCACTGTCTCTGCCACCTCCCCCCATGCCTGGCTCCTCCGGTTTGTATCCCTGTATGTTCCCTACCGCCACGATAATTTTCTCCTCCCTTTGTTGACATATGGGAAATAACTGCGGTCTGGCTCTCCCAACATACCCCCGGTTTGATTGGCTACTGCTTGTACTGTCAGATTTACATACGAGGGATTTGATTGGCTGACGCCTCCGTCGAGGCGGCAAAAGTAGAACATTGCTCTACTTTTGCAGCGAGCACCTCGAGAGAAGCTACGCTTTGCTCCCACAATGCAGTTCGGCGAATCGTGACGTCACCCCATTCAAAGTGAATGGGCAGAAGCGTTGAAGCGGCAACGCACGCCGCCGTGTGTAGGGGCCGTTACTGTAGTGACTTACACATGTGTATTTCTTCAGCTACAACCAATTTCGAGCGATAATGCCTCTCAAAGACATCTGCCAATTAGTTTCCACGAAGGAAAAGTAATGCATGTTTCTACCACATGACTACTCTGCTCCCCTGCCAGTGGCGACGAATCCCGAAGGGCCGGTACTGAAGTGGGCCGGTCGGACGATGTGGGTCGGTCAGATAAGTCACTAGCACCACACTCCAGCACCCCCCCTGCGACAATTTACTATGAGTTCTGCAGCAAGGAAACAGTCAGCAATGGATGTGGAAAGCCAGATTGAGAAAGTGTTTAGGATGGATATACATTTAAATCCATCAATTTGCTTTGGGATTAGACTATATTGTGTACGCAGATAAAGATACATACATCAATGCCTGACAGACAATATTTAAATGACTGTATACAGGTTCAAGGCTTTTATTAGTCATACGAACATGGTGTAGTTATGTCGATGAAAATATTACGTCACAGGCTCCTCCAACAGAGCAACAGACGAAAAGAGAAAAACAGAAAAATAAATAGTGAAATAATGAAATAAGAGTCTATATACAAGTGATTGGAATATGATATATTAGATACATAATTTGTAAGTTGCAGCCAGATGAATGTTATGGATGTTCTTTCAATTGTATAGACTATTCTGCACTTTTTCCATTATATTATGTTTCTATTATATTATATTTTATTGTATTTACTTGCACTATTTTATCTGTTTAATTGTGTTGCACGGTTGGAGGAGCATGTGACCTAAGATTTTCATTGTCATAACTACATTGTAGCTATGTTCGTATGACTAATAAAAGCCATGAAACTTGAAACCACCAGATATATTCGGACATTATCCTTTAAAGAACACCTGGAAGAAGTCAAGGCCAGGGTGACATCCAGGGTCGCGCTGATCCGCCGCCTCGCTGGAACAACCTGGGGAGCCTCTGCTAAGACGCTGTGAATATCCACTCAAGCCCTGGTCTTCTCTGTAGCGGAATACTGCGCCCCAGTCTGGAGCAGAAGCCCTCATGTGAGAAAGGTCGACGTGGCTATCAATACCTCCCTCAGAATAATAACTGGATGCTTAAAGCCTACCCCTTTGTCCCTCTTGCCAGTCCTCGCGGAAATAGCACCGGCCGGACTCCGACGGGAGGCTGCCACCCTCGTCCTGGCCAGGAAGGCACAAAAGTATGACTGGCACATCCTGCACAACACCACAATAACACCAGCACCTCCAAGCAGACTCAAGTCCCACCACCCCTACAACAAAGCAGCTCAAGAGATGCTCAACTCCACCTCGGAGGACATCTCCAGCGATGCATGGTTGGCAGCAGCTTGGAAGCAGGAGTGGGAGTCAGCGGGCCCTCCCGAATCCACCGTTACATCTGGGACCCAGGAGATGGCGCCTTTGGAGGAGACGACCTACCGTCTACGAACTGGGGTCGGTCGCTTTAAAACATTGATGAAGACGTACGTGGGGCTTGGCGGACAGTGCGGCATGCGAGTGCGGTGACCCTGAGCAGACCGCTGTCCATATAATCACCATCTGCCCCTTATATAGACCACCCTCGGAAGCCAGCCTCTTCGACCTAGGACCAGAGATGCGGGCATGGCTACACGACACCGACTTGGACCTCTAACGTTACACGAAAGAAGAAGACCAGATATCTTAGAATGGTTTAGAAAATCCATTGGGGCGTGTTCATTACTCTTTATGAGCTTGTTAGGGACTTGTCCCCAAAAGCACTATATATGAGAGAGGAATATTTAAATTATAAGACTCTAGAACAGGGGTGTCAAACTCAAGGCCCGGGGGACAAATCCGGCCCGCAACTTTATTTTAAGTGGCCTTGCAAGAGCTTGCTAAGAATATAATAAGTTTATTATACGGTTACATGACACTTTACAGAAGCAGGTTCCCCATAAACTACATGTCCCACAATGCATCTCACTTTGTGACACTGAAGTGACTTGCAATTATTTGCCCTGGACTTCTGCTTTCAGACGTAGTTAATTACTAAGTTATTACCCTATCAGATATTAATCTAATTCAGAGGCAGTACTGTAATATAATACATTATTTTATATATATATATTATATATTTATATGTATATTTATATAGTTACAACCGGCCGTTTGAGTGCAACCTTAATGCTAGACCCGTGATGGAATTGAGTTTGACACCCCTGCTCTAGAAGTAACAAATATACCAGAATACTTCCTCACATTTGGGAAGTGCAAAAGGTTGTGACTACTTCTGTGATTTTGTCTGTTTTTGTTCTGTGGTTATTGCTATGTTTTGTTTTGGGCGTAGGTGTCGGAGCCGTCTCATCGTATCAGAATAAACATTGTTAACATTAAAAAAATAATGTGGTCACCTGATACAGACAAGCACAGAACATCTTGTTAGGCGTGCAAGTCTTACACAAATTACATCCTGTGAGTTATTTAAAGTCTCATGTCCTGACCCAGTTTCGGAACAAAGATGGCTCACATGAGAACATCCCAACCTCGCGCCTCTGATAAGACTAACCACTTAGTCGTGACTCTGTTTAAACAGAGCCAGAAATAAAGCGTCCCAATAACGAACTAATGCCGTTTGGCGGATGCTTTTAAACAAAGTGCCGTACAATCTCATGAATGCACTCACCAGCATGGGCGTCCCAATCAGGGGTCAACAACATGACCCCCGACAGTGTCTTTCATTATCAACTGAGCTAAGACAACAATTTGTGAAACTGCTGCTTCTAAGAAACCATATCATACTCATGTTCAGGTTCATATCAGTATGTTGTGTCTCTACTGTGACATACAAGACTAGACATACAAGACTTTGAGAACAATTTGAAATGATATTGCATCCATAATAAAGGATTTTGTCCGTTCATGGTTTGTGACATTTTAAATATTCTTCAAATAAAAACCAATAACCATATATTGATAGTCATGGGAATAATATGTTAAAGAGTCCTCTCCTGCTGATGTTCAGGTGTATATCAGTATGTAGTGTCTCTACTTTAAAGAGTCCTCTCCTGCTGATGTTCAGGTGTATATCAGTATGTAGTGTCTCTACTTTAAAGAGTCCTCTCCTGCTGATGTTCAGGTGTATATCAGTATGTAGTGTCTCTACTTTAAAGAGTCCTCTCCTGCTGATGTTCAGGTGTATATCAGTATGTAGTGTCTCTACTTTAAAGAGTCCTCTCCTGCTGATGTTCAGCTGCATATCAGTATGTAGTGTCTCTACTTTAAAGAGTCCTCTCCTGCTGATGTTCAGGTGTATATCAGTATGTAGTGTCTCTACTTTAAAGAGTACTCTCCTGCTGATGTTCAGGTGTATATCAGTATGTAGTGTCTCTACTTTAAAGAGTCCTCTCCTGCTGATGTTCAGTGCATATCAGTATGTAGTGTCTCTACTTTAAAGAGTCCTCTCCTGCTGATGTTCAGGTGTATATCAGTATGTAGTGTCTCTACTTTAAAGAGTCCTCTCCTGCTGATGTTCAGGTGTATATCAGTATGTAGTGTCTCTACTTTAAAGAGTCCTCTCCTGCTGATGTTCAGGTGTATATCAGTATGTAGTGTCTGTACTTTAAAGAGTCCTCTCCTGATGATGTTCAGGTGTATATCAGTATGTATTGTCTCTACTTTAAAGAGTCCTCTCCAGTTGATGTTCAGGTGCATATCAGTATGTATTGTCTCTACTTTAAAGAGTCCTCTCCTGCTGATGTTCAGGTGTATATCAGTATGTATTGTCTCTACTTTAAAGAGTCCTCTCCGTTGATGTTCAGGTGCATATCAGTATGTATTGTCTCTACTTTAAAGAGTCCTCTCCTGCTGATGTTCAGGTGTATATCAGTATGTAGTGTCTCTACTTTAAAGAGTCCTCTCCAGCTGATGTTCAGGTGTATATCAGTATGTCCTCATTGGGACATGTCTCCATGCTTTAATGTTCAAAAAGCTCTTTATTGTTCTCATACTGTCTGTGCTGCAGCACCTATTTTCACCCTCTGTCTGCAACCAGAGCCCAGTCTGGTCTGATTGGTTAGCAGGTTGGCTCTGTTGTGATTGGTCAACCACTTAGAGATGTCCCGCCCCTTAGCCTATCACGGACAATGTGTTAGAGTGCTAGCCAATAGAAGCACAATAGTTACATTGTGATGTCACTATGTTCTGTATGTAAGGATTCTAGGAACTCTCGTCTCGAGTGTGTGGAAGCTACACTTTGGGATGTTAGCCTTTACAGATCATTTAAACCTATAACATATTATAGGAAAGAGAAAACCTCATAAAGCTGAATAGGACCCATTTAAGAAATCAAATTAGATTTTGTAGGAGTCTTTTCTGAGAGGCATAATCAACAGTTATCTCTACGGTACGTTTGGTGGAAGGGACCTGTGATATTACTTTAACAACATAACCATATAGGAACTGACATGATCAGTGATCACAATTGTAATTAACACTGTTCTTGTACGTGGAGCACTGCTTTTCACGCTTAATTACCCACTGAGAAGTTTTCTAAAGAGCAGTGAACCCGGGTCTCTGCGCTGATGAGAGATGACATTAAGATGCTCTGCATTTGTAAAAACATGCATTCACAGCAAGCTTCTGAAGAGGCTTTTTCAGACTCTGACGCATCGGGTCCTTTCATTCAGTTTACTCAATCATCGAATTCATGTTGTCTTAACCGGTATGGGTTTGGGTTAGGGTTAGGGTTAGGGTTAGGGTTAGGGTTAGGGTTAGGGTTATTCATTATAATTGGCTGAAAGTGTGCGTCAGTTAAAGTGTCTGTTTTTTGTGTTATGCCCTTGGATGTTGAATGAAGCTTAACATTATACGATTGAGCCCAAATTGTTGAATACAGGGGGCTGAAATGTTCGAAATGGTACTAATTCCAAATATACAACTTGAAAACAATAAACTAATAAAGGGTATGCTTAAGTTAAAACCCACACAATGGAAAATATCAATCTGATAAGTAGAGGAATTCTGCTTTTGAAATCCGAACTGTGAAAATATCTTACCAATTTGCAAAGAGGGTCAGGTTTGTGTTAAAGTACCTTGATACAACGAATTGATTTTAATGGCAAAACGAAAAATGTCATTTTTTAAATACATTTTCAACATCTTTGTAGAACATTTTCCTACCTGAACCCAATTAAAATACCTGGTCCAGCTAAACTGCCAGACAAAGTGTGTGTTCTTGATAGTGGTGAAGAAGTATATATTATTATGAGGATTATATAACCTGCATTTAGAAAGGAAACTGCCGACATGTACTACTTGGTAGATATATCGTGAAGTACTGCATCATGTCGTAAGGTTTTCTTATTGTTCAAAGTAACCAATACGTATGAGTGCAAACACATCTGGTAAAGCAAAGGTTCAGTAAAGGGGAAGATAAGTAAAGTAGAAATACATGAGTCAAGTACAAGTATGTCAAAAGTGTGCAGAACTTAAGTAAATATACAATCAATCAATGGTTTCAAAGGAAGCGATAAAAGAGAAACAAAATAAGGAAATAAATAAACATACTCTAACATGAGGACAAAGATCCAGTTCTTACGGTCTGAAGGGAGTTATATTGCAGCGGCTTTAAGTGATCCGTCCCTACTCTCCGGGGCTGAAGGGTCTCCAGTGATTGATTTCTTCAACCCTTCATTAAGCCCACAGTCTGTTCATTTCATGCTGCCCACATGCCTCATGTACATGCACGACTCTTAGTGAGTACTTCACTTACTGTTATTAGTGCAATGACCCCAGCACTTTCACACAGGCAAGGCAAGGCAAGGCAAGCAAGGCAAGGCAAGGCAAGGCAAGGCAAGGCAAGGCAGGCAAGGCAAGGCAAGCAAGGCAGGCAAGGCAAGGCAAGGCAAGGCAAGGCAAGCAAGGCAAGGCAAGGCAAGGCAAGGCAAGTTTATTTATATCGCACCTTTCAGCACCAGGCAATTCAAGGTGCTTTACAAAAATGAAAGACATTCAGATAAAGGCATTTGGAAATCCGAACATTTCCATCCCGATTGTTAATTTAGACTGATTGTTTTCACCATGTTTTGCTCGCATGACATCCACAATCGGACCCTCAGGGAGGGTGTACTAGCCCCCTACTATGCTTTGCGTTCCATCACAAAGTCTTGACGTGGATATTTCTGTATTAAGTGGTGCAGTGATGACGTATTTCTGAAGTCCGAACCAGAAGTTAGCATCACACGAACTTCCTTGATAAAAAGCAATGGGACTTGTTGATTGAATTTGGGATGAATGCAGAAAATAATATCCTGCAAACACATGATACTTTCACGCATTGTTCAGCGGGATAATCTTCACATATTTACACTCCATTATGATTTTGAAGCTTGAAAGCAAATTTCAGAAGTAAAAAGCTAATGTTGGGCACGGTCACATGACTTCACATTAACACCGCTAATGTTTGGCGGGAAGATGTTTGGTCGTCTCATTTAAACACTTGCTGTTTTTAAATTCACCAGTGGGGTATTTACTGACGTACTTACTGTCGTAGTACAACATTTTGAAAACCTTATTCCAGTTTTCTCACTAAAACACGTTCAAAATAAGTACACAGGAAGTGGGGAAATGCTAACCCATTTCTAGGTTTAAGGACTCAAGCCTGCAGCTTTCTATAGATCTGTCTGGACTTAAATTGAAGAAAGTCTCAAGGAAAGCTTGTCAAGACCTCTCTGGTGCTCTGAGAGTAAACAGCAGGCACAGGTCTGACTATTTCAGACTCTAATCAGATCCTGGTATTCTGACCTTTTGGATATAATATCAGGTGTCGGCAGGACATGAGAAAAACGATGTGGGATGCCACAGCTCACACAGTTCAGACAGGAAGCAGCCACTTAAATTGGGGTTACTGCAGATTTCACCCTCTTCCTTGATAATCCCTATCAGAAAATCCCTATCAGACGATAAGCTTTGTCAATAGAAAACATCTGGGAACATAATTAAGATAACGCCCAGGTTTGATACATGACAAATCAAAGTTTAGCTCGATAAGATCCCTGCACGCTGTGATGTATGATTTGAGGGGTTTGTGTGTGTGTGTGTGTGTGTGTGTGTGTGTGTGTGTGTGTGTGTGTGTGTGTGTGTGTCTGTGTGTGTGTGTGGACTAGCATTACTATACTTGTGGGGACCTAAATATGTTTACATAGTCACGTGTGGGGACTCGCCTCCCTTATGGGGACAAATTGGAGGTCCCCATGAGGGGGATCATTAATTTTAGGGTGAAGACTTGGTTAGGGTTAGTGTTAGGGTTAGGCATGTGTTGGTTATGGTTAAGGTTAGGATAAGTCTCCAGAAAATGCATGTAAGTTAATGTAATGTCCCCTGAAGTGATGTATACATGGTAGTGTGTGTGTGTGTGTGTGTGTGTGTGTGTGTGTGTGTGTGTGTGTGCGTGTGTGTGTGTGTGTGTGTGTGTGTGTGTGTGTGTGTGTGTGTGTGTGTGTTGGGGGAAAGCAGTTTGATTCCTTCCCAAAGCCAGTTGGAGAGGGAAATAGAGAGAATATGGAGACCGATGTGGATGTAGAAAGTGATCTGGCGAAGAGAGAGAGAGGAATAAATGAGATCTTTAAATTATCTGTGTTCTACCTCTAAATCTATCACCTCTCCATGCTGGTTAATTATTCAGAGCAGCTGATGTATCACTTCCAACAACCACACACATATAATAGTTGTGTGTCTTAATGGGAGCCCCGCTGGACAGGAGCTTCCCCAGCAGCGGACACTCTGAAAGAAATAAGATCCTAATGCAGTTCAGCAAAAGCAGAGCCAAAACATGTATTGATCCTGGCTACTAAGTAAACAACAACAAAAGCCAGCTTCGCAACTGTCTGCGTGATTCCAATTGGCACATAACATCTTGAACATTGAATGCATCATTGTTGATTGTACAGGGATTGACTCAATTTACTGTACTATACTCTCCGGGGCTGAAGGGTCTCCAGTGATTGATGTCTTCAACCCTTCATTAAGCCCACAGCCTGTTCATGTCATGCTGCCCACATGCCTCACGTACATGTACGGCTCTTAGTGAGTACTTCACTTACTGTTATTAGTGCAATGACCCCAGCACTTTCACATCGGCGTGGACATGTCGGTATAAAATGGTGCAGTGATGACGTATTTCTGAAGTCCGAACCAGAAGTTAGCATCAAGGCAAGGCAAGGCAAGGCAAGGCATGGCAAGGCAAGGCAAGTTTATTTATATAGCACCTTTCAGCACCAGGCAATTCAAGGTGCTTTACAAAAATAGACATTAAGAAAATGGCATTTAAAATCGGTCATTAAAAACAAAAGCTAATAAAATAAACATTAAAAGATAAAAGTTACAGTGCAGTCTAAGATATGAATAGTTCAATTATTTCGGTTCTTGATTTTTTATTTATTCTCAGAACCTCCCTTTGGAAATCCGAATATTTCCGTCCCGATTGTTAATTTAGACTGATTGTTTTCACCATATTTTGCTCGCATGACATCCACAATCGGACCCTCGGGAGGGTGTACTAGCCCCCTACTCTGCTTTGCGTGGACATGTCGGTATAAAGTGGTGCAGTGATGACGTATTTCTGAAGTCCGAACCAGACGTTAGCATCACACGAGCTTCCTTGATCAAAATCAATGGGATTTTTTGATTGCATTTGGGATGAATACAATCCCATTGTTGATTGTACAGGGATTGACTCAATTTACTTGTTGAAAAATATGCATTCATGTTTTCTTCAGTAGAAGTTCAACGGTCTCCAAGCAGAGGCCTCGTTGTGAAACTACTGCGATGGCAAAGCTTGGTTACTGGCTTTTGAACACTGGTATTAGTGGTTTTCTCCTGATGTGCTTAAAATAGTCCTGCTAATAACATTTAACTAGGTTTACTTTGCCTACTGAAAGTCCTCTTGTGGGTTATGTTGTGTTTCTTTTAACAACTAAAAGATGTAAACTTGGAGGACTCGGTGATGTTTTTTTGTTTTCTAAGCCTCACGATTCAGGAGTTTTAGCTTTTATCGTCATTTGTGCATAGCTACAGTGTAGTTACGACAACTAAATACTTAGGTCACCGGCTCCTCCAACATTGCAACAACAATAAAACAGAAAATTGTAACACTATCTTATAACTTTATATAATTCAATACCAGTCATTTATGAGTTCAATCATAAAATAGAATTAAGAAAAATGGGAATCCCCAATAAGCAATCTGAAGCTTGAGAGAAGGGGTCCAAACGGTACATTATAAATATTTAAAATACATCTTCCAATATGTGGAGAGTGTTTTGCGTGATGACGTTTAGTCGTCTCATTTAGATACTTGTTAGCAGTCTCCATTTTTGTAGTTTACCAGTTGTGTACCTATGTTATGTCGTGGAACCAAACCTTTCTTCAGCTTGTGTTAACCACAGACCTTATTTCAAGCTTTTAACTAAAAGCACATTCAAAGAACCGTTGACCTCAAGTCGAGGGAATCAGAAACAGACACAGGTTTATTACCAGGTAGGTTGACATGTACATTTGACTTGGTGTCGTGGTGAATACATAAGAGTCAAACTAAATTAAAACACAGATAGAGAACTAGAAAAAAAATGAAATGAAAATAAATGGAATGGAATGAAATATGGAATAAAAATCGGCAGTAATAACAAAAAGAAAACAGAAATAGATTGACATTGTGTTCATTAATGTAATGCAAAGTCGAGGGAACCGGAAGTGGTACAATATTGACTAATTGACAGGTTTTAAGGCTCTTTGAATCTATTAGACCTCAGAGACCATGGGTAACTTGAAGCTGGAGCAGGAAGTAGGGAAGCAACGGCCTTAAAACTCAGCTCAATAAGAACATTCTCGTCTCATTGTCGTCCATTTTTTTATCTGCACAACTTCAGTTTGGTCAGGTGGGGGGACAGTAACACCAGAGGCCATTTCCACAAGAGGATTATCCATGAACTGTTGGCAACTTTTAAGCCTCTTTCCCTTTTCCTATCTGTGTTGTGTCCTAGAGAGATAATCACTTAATTAAATATTGATGATATTTCACAACGGAAGCTGGCAATCGGACTTCTGGAAGGGCAGAATGATTAGAAAGTGTTTACTGAGTCATAGCTGCTGCTTGAAAAGGAGATAGAGACGTGTGTGGATGGACTGACAGCACATAAAAAGAAATAAACGAGGAGATGGAATTTAAAAGACTCAAAGAAAAAAGGATGAAGGTGTGAAGGATAAGAGATGTCTATTCTGTCCAAAGCACTCAGCCAGGTAGTTAAAGTGGACCAATCATGTTATATATGAAACATATATTGTAGGGCCATACCTATATAAAACATGTCTGTGCAGTTTTTTTTTCAAAATACCAAACAGATCCCCCACTGTAGCCATGCCTCATACTGCTCAAACCCCTCTTTTGAAGCCCTCTTAGAGAAACACGGATATTGGGTCCTTAGCTTGAAAAAAAAGAAAGCAGAGGAGGCGGAGCTAATGCCTGATCAGAATTCTACCGGAGATAAAAGTTAAATTCGGTTTTGATAAAACGCCATCCTGTTTAAACCATGTCAAGGATTATTTCTGAAACAGTATGGATCTCAAATACTTTTTGGTGTAAGGTGAGTTCTTTTTTATTTCCTGAACACGTCTGCTCTACAGTACAGGTTAGCTCTGAGTGTCAGTGATGCTAATGTGAAACAAAGACGAGATTACGTCCAAAACACGTCAGGCATTGTTTCTGATAGCAACTTTCTGTGGGTCCGCCGACGTCACCTCGGATGGAATGTGTATCCGCTCGTTGTACACCCGTTTTTAAAAGATTTGGGTACGGAGGAAAAGAGAGAGGGTCTTATGTTCTGACACTGCGGCAGTTCCCCACATATTTATGAATAAAAGACATCACAAAGTGCATTTTGCATGATAGGTGCCCTTTAAAGAAAGACCAAACATTGATGAAAAGACATTTTAAAGCCACTAGCAGACTTGTTGAGTGCTCTTAAACCCAAATGATTAATTCACAACAGTGTAGATATGGCTTTTGCTTTGTATCATATCCTATCATGCATTTTTCATAAAGCAACAATACCACAACGAGACGATTGGCTTTCCCCCGCGGGCACATGGGAGCCCCTTGGTCCATTAAATTGTGTGTGTGTGTGTGTGTATTGGAAAGGGATATTTGCTTTTAGGAAGGAAATCCGAGGGGAAAGGGAAGTGCATGGTGCAGAATAAGTAAAGAAATATCACGATCGCTCACATAGAATAAGTCCATTTCCATCTGGCGATGTTGACTTTAGAAAGTGGGAGTGCGTTCTGCTGCAGGAGGAGAGGGAGGGAGGGATACACGACAGAGGGAAAGTGATAGCAAAGGGATGAAGCAGCAGACTGATGGAAAAGTGAATATTCCTCTGGTAGAAATCTTTAGATTACACGCCTGGTTAGATTTCATCGCCCCCAAAGGTATTTTGCTCTGTGAGTCTGTCTGTGATTTTCGTATCTCTGTGTGCGTGTACTCAAGTGATTTCCGTACAAGACAGCAGCTACTCAGGGACATAAAGACACAAAGACAC
>CM070497.1:34180215-34210215 GCA_036324585.1 Champsocephalus esox
TGCCAGGTAATGATCTTACACTACACCATTTACATTTCAGGTTTCCAGCCGACGTTGTTGAATTACAATAAGTGGCAACATTTGTATAAGTCAGCTTGGCCGCTGCAGTATGAATATGGCTCTGATCCCCATGTGCACGGTACGTTTAAGTGCCAAACAAATGGTCTGTGCAAAGTGTCCAGCTGTCATCTTCGGTCGCCGTGCAATAAAGAAATCGAGGAGACTACGGTACACTGCTGAAAGGGCTGAAAATAATAGAATAAGAGCAGGCACTATGATAAGTCAGCAAATTGTCTTATCTCCCAGTCATAACAAATAGCTTTACAGGGAAATAGTGCAACTGGCAACAAGGGGGATGTGATGAGAACAAGGAATGAGATTACAGAGGCCAGCAGAAAGGCACTGTTATGAAGAAGAAAAGGGATACGAGGTTGTTCCCTCAAAGTTAATTGTGAAATCACAAAACAGTTAATGGAATGTACAGAATGCATAATGCAGAAACATGCTGCACATTACACAGGGCTGGACGCTAATGATAAAGCCTGATTTAGATGCAAGAGGAATACATACACACACACACCACACACACACACACACACACACCACACACACAAGACAGCACTATAAGCAAAACACCGGATAAAAGCTTGCTCTTATGGAGATAAGGGGAGTAGCTGAGAGCAGAGCAGATGAAAGGCGGTGGGAGATAACAGCTGTGTAATGTGTGTGACTGTTTCTTAATGGAAGTGATGACTCATCGGGGCTGTGGAGCGAGGGATTACATGTAACAGGATTATATGAATCTGAGCATGAATTAAAACACTCTGTTACAGTTCCTGAAATAAGCAAAGCAATCAGATTGAGATTATATGTTGTGACCTTTGTTTGATACTATTTAGTGGAGATAATGAGTCATCGGGGAGGGGGAGGCAGATTATATGTGTGAGAGGATTCAAAATAATCTCAGACAGAAACGGTGATGAAGACACGGGATGAGTGACAGGGTTTGCTGAGTGGCGTGGTGTAATGTTTTGGCAGGATGCAGAACTGCTTTAGTATAGTAGCTAAAGAACACTAAATAGTTGTTTACAAATCACTGAGACGTTTTAGTGTTTCCCCTCAGGGTTTTATATTTATTATGTTTAGATTAGATTCAATTTTGTTGTCATGCAAACACCTCAAATGGTCTCCTTTGTTTACTTCTCTAACATAGTGACATCAATATGTAACACTTGCTATTCTATTGGCTAGCGCTCCAACACATTGTAAGTGATAGGCTCAGGGGCGGGACATCTCTAAGCGGTTGACCAATCACAACAGAGCTGGCTAACTATCAGAGCAGACTGGGCTCTATAGTCGAGTATACAAAAGGACCGACATACAGAATACATATAATTATAAAGACCATTATTTTTTGGGTCAGATAGTTCAACTTTAAATGAGTTTGTACAAAAATAAAGAATCCCAGTTTTTCGTGTGTGAAAATCCTTAAAATAACACATAACATTTGTTAATCATCAACTTTGAATCCTTCTTGAAATTGCAATGGTTCCTATGCGAGGTTTTTCTTCATACTTCTTCTTTCTTAAACATGTCAGGCATATTTAGATTGTTGGACTTAGTATCTTGAGACCAGAGCGGCTAACGATATTAATTGCATTGTGAGAGTTCTGCAAAGACATTCACACTGCAGACAAGTTATACAAGCATCTAGTAGAAGCCTTTATGATAGTGCTAGTCATCATGCAAGCAGTCCATGAAGGCAGCAATGCAACCGACTGCATTTATGTGGCAGTAAAAAAATGGAAAGACAAAACAATAAGATGATAAAGACGTGAGAATCTGCCTGGAGAAAGAGCAACGTGGAAGGAGAGGGAGAAAATGGAGAATGATAATATTGGTAGTGCAATATTGGACCTCACTTAATCCCCATTATGTGCTAATGCCACTGTGATGGTGTTGTGCTCTGCAATTACCTCCCTCTCATACATCGTGCAGACAGATAGGGACCAGAGCAGATGCTGCTGCTATGAAGACTGAGCACTGAGCATTCCACATGTCCTCCATGAGCTCTGAGTGTGTGTGTGTGGTGTGTGTGGTGTGTGTGTGTGGTGTGTGTGTGTGTGTGTGTGTGTGTGTGTGTGTGTGTGTGTGTTTGCAGCTACTTGCAAGGATATTGCATGTTTCAATTGCCTGCAGCGCCATGTGTCCTGTAATAATAATGTGTTTCTGAATGTATATGCACTAGACATGTTTCTCTATTTATCTGTGTGTGTGTGTGTGTGTGTGTGTGTGTGTGTGTGTGTGTGTGTGTGTGTGTGTGTGTGTCTGCATGGCTGTGTCTGTGTGTGTCTGTGTCTGTGTGTATGTAGGTCTATGTGTGTGTATTTGTACAGTATGTGTGAGTGTGTGTGTGTGTGTCTGTGTGTGTGGTGTGTGTGTGTGTGTGTGTGTGTGTGTGTGTGTGTGTGTGTGTGTGCGTGTGTGTGTGTGTCTGGTGTATGTGTGTTCGTATTGATCAGCAACACTGCACCCGAGGCTGCGGATGGATGACCCCCTATTATGGCTGTCTGTCTCCCAGGAAAGAGCACCTCTGCATGGGGAGAGTGTGATGCTGTGGCCCTGAGGCCTGGAGGCCTGGAGGTCTGGAGGTCCGGATCTAAAACCTCTGCTTCACCTCCAGGGAGGGGATTTTAGAAAATCCTTTCACTGACAGAGACACCAATTGAATTATAGCAAAAACCCGGAGAGTAAAGGGAAACAGTAGACATAGGTAGAAAGGCCTGCAAGTGAGAGTAATGTGCATACAAAAACATATTTTAAAAGGTAGTATGCTTATTGTGGCATTGTTTTTCGATTAGATAATATATACTTTATTCATCCAAAATTGCTACATCACACATTTCTTAAAATATAGTAGAAATAAAAATGAATACATAAAAAACAGTACACAGACCTAAACAGTGTATAGAAAATCTAAAGTATAGAACATAACACAATAGTATAAGAATAAAACAATCTACTACTACAAATATATCAAAATAGATTAGTTTATGTTATGAAAGTGTCAAAGTACTTGCAGTTTCTTATTTGCGCATTTAATTAAAATGTAAATGCAGTAAAGTAGTGGAAGTACAATGTTTGCAAACCATTCAGGGTTATTGAAAAAGGCAAAAATACTTTATAAACTGGCACTAGGATATTCCAGAAAGATGACTACGTGTTTCCCACAGCAGACCAACACATATGATATGTATCGTTAAGGTCCTGCAACTCAACCACGCCAACACTATTTGTCCGTCTGAAATGATAAATGAATTATTTAAACTCCAGTGTTGAAAGGCATGAGAGATGAACGTGTTACACGCCCCTCCACCACCCTGACCTTCACACGGCCATCACAGAAACACTCCAGAGTCTCGCCATATGAAGCGTGTCCTGTGTTGCCTGGAGCACACGCTGCACGCGCTGCACACACAGAGAGGAAGGCAGCGCTAATCTGAGGAGCCCAGGTGATAATTGCAGTTCACCTTGTCAGGGCTTCATCGAGCAGTGGAGGAATTATTTGTTTTGATATGAAGGGGAATACATTAGCGTAAAGCCTCCCGGCCACAGTATGTACAGAGAGCTGCCCTCCAGCTGTGTGATGGAGCCGGGCTCGCGCACACCTATGGCTCACCGCTGAGTGTTCGCTGGACCAAAACAGAGCTTTATTATTCAGCTCCTCCTGCTTCTCCCTGCCTTACAGCCAATCAAAAGGACAGATGACCACCATGTGACAATCTGAGTCACTGATGGGTTTCGACCCCAGAAAATAAAAAGGTGTATAATGCACGAGGCTTTATCTCCATGTTATACAGGAGTCCAGCTGTTTCTCAGCGTGTGTGACTGCGGTCGCTTCTGGCTCTTTTAAACCCTTTACATTTCACACCCTTTTGATCTGCTCAAGAATCCACACATGTCTTTTTTCAGTTGTTTAAACACACAGGTCCCTGTATCATCGCCTCCATATCTCTTGCCTTCATCTTTCAATGACATCTTCCTCCCAGTCTGTCAGCCCATAAGGTGTTGCAGGAAAGACTCCCAAAACCACAACCCTCATATTGAATACATGTTTTTTAAACGTTTTTGTGGTTAAAGGTTTGAAATAAGGTTAACACGAGCTGAAGAGATGTTGTTCTCAACATAATGTACGTCAGTAAATACCCCACTGGTGAGTTTGATTTTGATTTGATATATTTTATTAATCCCCGTGGGGAAATAGTTTCTCTGCATTTGACCCATGCCAGTGTTAGGATCAGTGTGCGGCCATTTGAACGGCGCCCGGGGAGCCGTGTAGGGAACGGTGCCTTGCTCAGGGACACCTCGGTAGCACTTGGTCTTGCCGGGACTTGAACTGGTGACCTTCCAGTTGCCAAGTGTCTAAATGAGACGTCATCACGCCCAACATTAGCCGCCGTTAGCTTAGCGGTGGTGACGCAAATGTATGTGACAATGGACTTCAAAAATCATAAAGTGGAGCTAACATGGGGAGATTATCCCGCTGGACAAAATGTGTAAGTATCATAAAGATCTTATTTTATTTAATATCCCAAAGTACCAATGGAAAAATCCTATTGCTTTTAGTCGAGCCGTGACTTTTATACTAGGCCCTCTGACCCCCACCGCTTCTCTCTCTAAAAAAAAATTAAATTAGTTATTACGTCACAGCGTAGACTTCAGCAGAATATCAAAACTACGCCCGGGGTGCAAACCGCAACAATGAAAGCAACCCTCTACCACACAAAACAACACCTGTAAATAACCCAATTTGTGTTCTTTGAAATTGAAAAGGATATTGCATTGTGTTTGTTACTTTCGTTGCAGTTGTATGTCTTAAGTGTCATTTGGCACGCTTTTATTTTGAAGGCAGTTTACACTGTTGACAGGAAGTTGTTGTTGCTAAGGAAACAAGAAAAGCTTCACAGCGGGCGGAACTTGTGATAAAGTCCGCGATAATAAAGCCCACCCATTCAGAGGGAAGATATGATAGGTCAATTGTACTGTCATTGGACATTACTCTCTCGTTCAGTTACTACAGCGGGCCCTCTGTGAATGTACAGCAGGACGTCCAATCAGCTCCTGTCTGCACCTCGCGGAGACGAGCTTCTTTCATTTAACCCTTCACATTCTAACAGAAACTGAACAGGCAGATTCAAAGGATTTATTTCTTTGGACATGTTATTTTTAATACAATTAAATCAAGTTGTTTTGGTAAAACTAGTGAAACATATTTAATGTTTTTTAATATTATTGTGTAGAATATCTTCGGCCCTCAGAGAGAGCTTAGAGGGCCCTGGCGGCTCGCCACTGTAGTCGAGGGTTAGGGTTGCAATGCTAACTTACATAATATCAGCATCAATCTTTTCTCCCTCCTCACATCAGCTCCACTGTCATGTAACCTTTATCCACATCTTTCTTTTATGTTTTTATAACCACACTTTTAGGTTTTTATTTCCTTTATTTATGTACTATAACTCCGCTAATCAACTTTGCAGCAAAACCAAATCCATAAAGATGTATTTGTATCAACGAGAAAGGTCTAAGATCATCTTCCTCTCACACTCCTCTGAGTTTAGCACCCTTGTCTTGTACTTTCCTGGGAGATAAAATGGACGTGCTGAGAAAGCTGTGAATACAGAGGGAAGCTGAACATCGAGCCGTTTTATATTTGATTTTCTTCGCAAAATGAACATAAAAAAGAATCCATAAAACAATTGAAACTTTTACGAGAATGCACGTAGTTGATCCGTCTCGTTGTTAACGGTTTCTCATTATGTTTCTTTATTGCTAGTAAACGCACTTTGCTGAAAGTCATTTCATTTATTTTACCCATAAAAAACGGTGAATTGCCAAAAGCAATAAAGTATGCTGTGTCTGATGAAACGCAACAGTATGTTGTGCAGTGGAGCTGGGGGAATATCTGCAGCAAGCTCTTTCCTTTCTCATAATGTGTCACATGTTGTAACTCACAGATAGCATGCAGCTCAAATTAGGTGATCATCAAAGCTCAGGCTTGTGACGCTGCTGATGAAACCTGGACTAAACCGTCCTCATATCTTTCAATAATTTGTCCTTTTCATGCAGAGTGGTGCCGTAATGTTCCTGAAATGAGTCAACATGTTAGTACTTCCTGTTCCCTCGTCTGGAAGTCAATGGTTTTTGAAAGGTCTGTGGTTAACGGAAGCAGAAGAGATAAAATACGGCAGTAAATACACCGAATATGAATTTCAAAATGGCGGTTGCTAACAAGTGTCTAAATGAGACGGCTAAACGTCATCATGTCGAACATTAGCCACCTTTAGCTTAGCATGAAGTTATTACATTACATGTTACTTGTTAGACGCTTTTATCCAAAGCCACTTCCATACTCAATACTGTGGGCAATCCCCACAGGAGCACTTTGGGGTGAAGCGTCTGAGGGACACAACGACATGCTGACTGCAGTGGGGTTCAAAATTGCTATCCTCTGATTTGAAGATCAGCGCACTATCTCCCCTGAGCCACGGCCTCCCTATCAGATGTGATCGTGCTTGGGTTGCAAAGGGGCGGAACATTTCAAGTACATTTCCGGAAAGTTTCCATGGGAAGTTAAGCTGGGGAATTTTGGAAATATCCGATGCAAAATTAAACAAAGAACATGACATTTCAACAGATTAAAACAAATACAAATGTTTTAAAAAGAACAGAACAAGTTTTAATTATTTTATTGAACAATTATTTGTTTCATTGAAGAACGAAAACAGGAATGTTGAGTTAAATATTACTCATCCCCCCCGACCCCACTCATTACAAAATGAACACAAATGCACCTCCATCCAAAGATCCCCACAAAGTCCCATTCTAAATGAAAAGAGCCCTCTCCCTCCAAGAAGTCCCATTACACAAAGGGAAATCTTCCTTCAAGCGATCCTCTGCATTGTTGCTAAACCCTTCAGTCAACGGGCTCTTCCTGGGCCTCTTCAACATCACACTCTGAGTCGTCCTCTTCCTCTTCAGCGTCACTGTCCAGCTTGTTGAGGATGGCTCTGTGTCCGTCCGGCTCAGAGAGCCTTAGGTTTGTCCCGAATGCCAACCAGTGTTTCCACTCTCACATGTGTGAGCCTGTTGCCAACCTTTGTGTGGTCTCAATAGCCACGCAGTGAGCAGTGTGCTCTGGCATGGATATTCAAGTGTACTTGAATGGCATCTGTTTGTTTTAGTCAAGATTATGCTAAAATATACTTTCCCCAACTATTTCAAGTTCCCTACGAAGAGCCAACCTTCCATTTAGAACATTCCCAGTGTATTCCCGTGGAAGGTTTCCATCTTTGAAAAGTCCCGGTATTTTGCAACCCTAGATCGTGCTGTAGTTCCTTTAGCCTAAACATAAGACAGCCTAACATATTGCAACCATACTTGCCAACCTTGAGACCTCAGAAATCGAGAGGGTGGGGGGTGCTAGTGGATCGCCGGAGCTGTATTAGATCGACATGAACATGCATTGTAGTTGTAAGTGCACTGTCTTGCCGCCTGTAGCACCATCCTTGATATGTGTGGGCTGGCCCTGTATTTTAGGACAGGAGTGAGCAGAGGCTCGAGTAGTCGATTCTTGTTCAGTGTTCTGTGACTATCTCCCTCACCCTCTCAGACTTTCAGTTGGGCGCGCTACTAAAGAGACGCGCTACGCTACCATGGAAACCAAACAATGGTGTAGCTGTATTAAAGTCCGAGTGGAAACAGTCCTGAGTAAATCTGATTTTGTCAGAAATCGGCAGAAATGCGGGAGAAATATGACCCCGGGAGGAAACCAATGAAATCGGGAGTCTCCCGCGAAAATCGGGAGGGTTGGTGAGTTCAAATGAAACCCGTAACCTAAACAGTCACACACTAAGAAAAGCAACACTGTGAGCCTATTCTCTATTCATACATTTACTGATACAGAAGCGTTTCCTCCACGCGGAGACACACAGCACATGTCCATGTTTTATTGCCTTAATAACAGGCAATATTACCTCTTCAGAAAAACATGAGCAACAGTGTATATATTCTTCTATGAAACACAGCCCCACTGTGCACACATTGTACGAAACTGTACATAAATTAACGGATCTGAATGGTGACCACATGTGGAGAGAATGACTGCTCTATTTACGCTCTAATAGAAGTCAACAGAGCTCATTAGCTGCATGCAGCCGCTTTTTATTGCTCTCATATACCAAGTATTAATGTCCCTCTCCTATTATGTGGAGAGAAAGAGAACGAGGGGCCTTTTCTTCCACTCTGTGGTTCTCAAGACCCAGCGATTCATGAATCATACATCGCGCACATTAAGGGTCAAACGCAAGTCAAAGTATATTACAAATGTGCCTGTGTGAAAGTGCGGGGGTCGGGGGGGAGGGGCCGAGGGGAGAAAATGGCAAACGAAAACACACATGGAGGTAATGACAGGCGCCTGACCTTGTAGAGTGAGAGAGTGAGAGAGAAAGGGAGGATGAGGGAGGAGATTATTACAATATGTATGACATAAGGGAGCAGAGGGAGAAAAGAGAATATGTGACTTTACAGTTCGCTTGACCCGTGTGCCATCCATCAACCAAGATGGGTTTGGTTTTATGGGTCGAGACCTCAGAGTCAGAGCGCTCACCTCACAGTGCGGGTTATCCTCTGGGATCAGGACAACGCTTCAGAAAGACAACAGACTGCTGGTTATTCCCGCGTTCTGCAATCTGTGAATTCTTTATCAAAAGCCTAAATGTATTCATGGTAAAGCGTAGTTATATAAAACCTGAAACTATCTGCTTGGATCTATCAAATATTTATAAGAAAATACTGAAAAAAACAATGTTATAATGCAGGGGTGTCAAACTCAATTTCATCGCGGGCTACATTAGCATTATGGTTGCACTCAAAGGGCCGGTTGTAACTACTACATATATAAATATATAATATATATATATATAAAATAATGTATTACATTACTTTATTGCCTCTGAATTGGATTATTATCGGATAGGGTAATAACTACGTTTGAAAGCAGAAGTCCAGGGCAAATAATTGCAAGTCTCTTCAGTGCGCAAACGAGATGCATTGTGGGACATGTAGTTTATGGGCAACCTGCTTCTGTAAAGTGGCATTTAACCGTATAATAAACGTATAATATTCTTTGCAAGCTCTTGCGGGGCCACATCAAATGAAGTCGCGGGCCGGATTTGGCCCCCGGGCCTTGAGTTTGACACCCCTGAACCTTTTTTTGAATAACGGGGGGAAAACCGGATTAACAAGAAAGTGATCCAGGCTCTCGTAAAGGGAATTTTTTTTAATAAAAGTAGTTTTTTGAAGTAGCTTAATAATTAAAATGGCCAGGAAAAATAATAACTTTTGGATGAATCATAAGTTGACCCTTTTACATTTTCAATTTGAAGCTAATTGCTTAATTAATAAAGTGTTAAAGGTCCCATGACATGCTTTTCCAGTTATCACCCGTCCCCTTGTTGTTATGAAGGTTGTTGCCCCAGAACGCCTCCTGGTCATAGTGATGTAACGGCTCCGCGGATTGGCCTCACACACACCCACACCACACACACACACACACACACCACACACACAGCACACACTCACTCAGCCTTATCTTTGCCCAGCCGCGCGGCTCCGTGGATCTCCGCACACAGCCAGGTTGTGAGTGTGTGTGTGTGTGTGTGTGTGGTGTGTGTGTGTGTGTTCAGGCTGAGTTCCGCGCAGCATCCAGGAAGCTACACCAGTAATCCAGCTCACACTGTCCGCTCCTCGAGCCTCACAGGGCGGAGCAGCGAGCCCCGCAACGTCCCGCCCACACGGCCCCCATACCCCACGCAGCATTCTCATCTGTTTCTCATCACTGGTGTCATTTCCTGGTTGCTAGCAAACGCAACACATAATCAGCGATGTTCCGCTGTAACGGTGGTGGACTCATCAGAACAGAGTGGGCGAGCCGACCAATCAGAGCACAGTGGGCTCACAGGGAGGAGGGGGGGGCAGGAGCTCCAACAAGCCGTGTAGGACAGAGAGTGAACACACAGACTATCAGAGATGCTGTGAGAAACCAATGTGAGTTTGGAACATTGAACGATGTAAATCTATTCTAGTCGACGTCAACGATGGAATCATGATCAGTAGAAATGGCCATGACACGGGACCTTTAACGTTTATGCCTGACAAACCCCAGTATGATAATTAAGAAGTTTTAACGCATTAAAGTTTAGGATATATTCTTGCTCTGTATTCTTAACTTTGCAAAAGAGTCTTCTGTCCACTATTGATCACTTCTCCCACAACCTGAGTCGGACACAGTTAGGAAGTAGAGAGGGAGGACAGATTCTGATCTGGCAATACGTTTTATCTCTCATAAATCCAGGCCGCTTCACTTTGCACTCGTCCCGCCTCAGTCTGGCCCGCAGCGGCTGGAAAATGCAATTTGTTTTTGTCCCGGTTTGACATTTTACTGCCCAACAACCAATGAGGCGCCATGTCTGTCCTGTCTGCGTGTCGAGGGTAACACCCTTCCATCTCTGTGTTTCTAAACTCTGATGACTAGTCCTGATTCAGATTGTCGGAGACGGTTACCTGAAGTCCTTTTCTTTAGTGGGACTCAAACTCAAACGTATCCTCCCTCTTCTCTCTTGTTTTGTGCCTAAAGATGCAACAGGACGTCTTCACTCTGACACTGGAAGTTATTTATGAAAAAACAACAGCTCTCTGTTCTTTTATTAACTCCATCTTCTCCCCGATACACCTTGCTGCTTTTTGTATGTTGTTGAATCCATTATTGACAGCACAGCTTCTCTGGGAGTGTCTCGGCCTGTCACAGAAACCCAGGTGCAAAGGGAGAGGATATGGAGCTAATGGCATGGGTACAAGGAAAAATTAATAAATAAACCTCTACCTTTTTCAAAAGAGAAGGGCATAGCGGAGGTGGAGAGAAAGAGAAGGGATATAGGGAAGCATGTAAAGGAAAGAAATGAGTGACGTTAAGAGACAGGGGGGAGTAGGAGAGGACGGGTGAGAATCCCGGTGGTGCTAACATGTTCAGACTTAGCTACACACACACACACACACACACACACACACACACACACACACACACACACACACACACACAAAGCTGTTGCACCTAACGAGTGAAAAACCTCTGAGCAAAATAATCTGTGATGTCTCTGGTGGCAGCTTGCAAAAAGCTTTCTCTGCGCCTCGGTCTCACCCCCTCCCCCCCCCCTCTTCTACTTCTAAACTCCTTAACCCCCCTCGCTCTGCTGCAGTACGAGCTCCCGTCCAACTCTGCTCATAATACATGATGTTCTCACACAACTAAACTGCAGCCTTTCTCACAGACTAAAGTCACAGATTTAAACATGTGGCTGAAGTTGTCAATTGAACAGAGAAAATGAAAGTTCTTCACAAAACATTTAATTGTAACAGAAGCTATCCTCCAATAACACTCAAGATAAGTGCAATCAACAATGTATCTAAATAGTTATCACTGTAATAAACCGTATATTTAATTTGTACATTATGTAGTTGTATATATCATATTCTATTTACATGTATTATTATTTATTTTGAATTTCTTTTACGTCCTATATAATTATGTTATGTCACAAAATGATTTAAAAAGGAGAACAAAAAAGTAACATTTTGAAAAAAAAGTACAATTCTAAGAAAAAGGGCATATTTGAGATGCATTGTGGGACATGTAGTTTATGGGCAACGTGCTTCTGTAAATCGCCCTGTAACCGTAAAATAAACTTATTATATTCTTTGTAAGCTCTAGTGGGGCCACATGAAATGAAGTCACGGGCTGGATTTGGCCCCCGGGCCTTGAGTTTGACACCCCTGCTTTAATGGATCTAAGTCTACGTGTATATCTACTATCAGGCAGGACATGACTACATGTTAGATAAGACGTCACAGAACTTGTATTAACATCGCTTTATGAGATTTACATATACACAAGTCCAATATCGTATCTTCTTAAACTTCGAACACGTAACCGGTGCTGTATTTTGTTCTAAATTCTGGTACTCCATCACTATCCATTAAAATGATCCCTTAAGCCATCTATCCTAAATCCTGCCTTGCCGCCAAAGGAAATAAATATATCACTATCTGCTGAACTGCAGATGTTGTCTCTTCATCTCTCCCTTATACATGACAGGAAGAAAGACAACATCAGACTTTCTGTTCATCCATCAGCCTTCCTGCCCTCTCCTCTGCCTCCCTTCTTCATCCTCACCTCCCCCTGTCCTCAGTGACATCTGGGAAGACAACTGACAAATCCCCCGACAGTGAAAAAGAAAAAAGAGAGGGTGAGGAATAAAGTCTCAGTGGCAGTCAGAAAGCCGTTAAAAGTTAACTTTTGGTATGAAAATAAGGAACTCTAACATTTGGAATCATTAACTGTATTACACAGTTAAAAACAAACCACAAGTAACACACACACACTCAGATGGCCATGTTATTTATATTGGCTGATGTCAAACTAAAAGGTTAAATAAGCTGGACAACTAAAAAGAATGTCTTGAAAATATTAAAATAAATAATAAGAAAGTTTCAATCACAATCAATAAAAGGCAATACAGAACTGTATAACATCTCCAGATGTCAACACATAAAATAAATACAATGATAAATATAAAACAAAATAAAATCTGTACCTTTAGGAGCAAAGTCTAACATGTGTAATTCACTTGTGAGTGTGTGAGGCCATTATGCCTAAATAAAGGTACTCAAGCTTTACTCTATTTTCAAGTTTTTCTTCAGAAAGAAGAGTTAGTCCACGTTGTCAGCAGTGAGGGCAGATCTGTTGGCGGTAACTATGGCACCTGCCGTCGAGAAAGCCCTCTCGCTGGGGACTGAGACTGACTCGGATGGGATTGAGCATGTTTGACGTGTTACCACTAGCATACCGCACCGCTGTCGAACAACGCCGACACACCGTCCTCCTCCGATCCACAACTCGCACCCCTTCGTTGTTGTAGTCCACAGGGAACCCGACATGTTCCCACACACCTGATTTAAAAGAAGCAGGTGGGTCTTCTAGCTCTTGTGTGTTGTGTGAACTCGCCATAGCTGCTAACTTTTCTTCTTCATATTCGTTTTGTTGCGTTTTGTTCTTGTTCTTCATTTGTTATTTACGGCGGCTGGCTTTTAGGCGCAATACCGCCCCCTGGATTATATATAGTGTAATACTGCCCTGAGTGACAGACTTTTTTCCCACTCGTAAAAAAAGGCGTATTTGTGCCGAACCGTGACGTCTGAACCGTGACGGTACGGGACGAATACGGATACCGTTACACCCCCGTATCTACATTCATGTTTTTACCATCTAATAACATTAAGTTGACCGTACATTGCCTTGTTTTTTATGCTGCTGCAACGCAAACATTTCCCAAATTGGGATCAACAAAGTACTACAGAACCCAGCGCATAATTGGTGCATTGTTTTGCAACTGCAGCGCGTTTATCCTAATGTGTTGTGCCGTTGGAGCACGTGTCGGACACTGTAGGAACATAATAGAAAATTGTTTGCCTTTAAATGTTTATTTGATTAGCTTTTCTTTTTTAATGCTTCATGTCTTTCTTTTTTCTTTTTCTTTTTGTAAAGCACTTTGAATTGCCTTGCGTTGAAAAGTGCTCTATAAATAAACTTGCCTTGCCTTGCCTTAAAGAACTATTGGTTTATGATTGGAATAATAATGTGTTGAGTACGTTTACTTAGTCTTTGAATCAATATGTTAAGAGTGAATAAAGTCAGGACGGTGTTACACTGCGTAGTGCGTTGGTTGCATTCAGTAAATAAACAGATTCTGAATTTCAATGAGCTGTAAGATACACCAAGGAACAAACGGGTGCCTCCGCTTGAGGCTCTCATCAATGAAATGTCAGCTCCTGACACTGAGACATTATTTTCTAAATTTACAAAACAAGTGCAGAGAGGCGACGGGTCCCTTATGAAGTGCAGCTGAGAGCTGCTCTGTCCCACAGATGATTACATTTCAGCTGTGAAGCCTTTCAGGAAGGTGCCTTCAATCACTTTATAGATATATACAGCTTTTAATTCAATATCAGCTCCCGTTTCTTTAGGAGGAACTGTCAGGTGTTTCAATGATGGCTTCAGATATTGAAGTTAAAGTTTTGAAAAAGTGCTGCAGGCAACAAACACTGCAAAACTGCTGCAGGGAACAGCATCAACTGTTTCTATTTCATAACAAGAAAAGCAAAACTGTATTCACTTCAGCCAGCTAACCAAACAGAGCAGACCGGCTCTGGTTTCAGACAGAGGGTGAAAAGAGGTGCTGCAGCACAGTCTGAATGAGAACAATAAAGAGCTTTTGAACATTAAAGGAGACATGTAGAGACACTACATACTGATATACACCTGAACATCAGCAGGAGAGGACTCTTTAAAGTAGAGACACTACATACTGATATACACCTGAACATCAGCAGGAGAGGACTCTTTAAAGTAGAGACACTACATACTGATATACACCTGAACATCAGCAGGAGAGGACTCTTTAAAGTAGAGACACTCCATACTGATATACACCTGAACATCAGCAGGAGAGGACTCTTTACAGTAGAGACACTACATACTGATATACACCTGAACCTCAGCAGGAGAGGACTCTTTAAAGTAGAGACACTACATACTGATATACACCTGAACATCAGCAGGAGAGGACTCTTTAAAGTAGAGACACTACATACTGATATACAGAGAGGACTCTTTAAAGTAGAGACACTACATACTGATATACACCTGAACATCAGCAGGAGAGGACTCTTTAAAGTAGAGACACTAAATACTGATATACACCTGAACATCAGCAGGAGAGGACTCTTTAAAGTAGAGACACTACATACTGATATACACCTGAACATCAGCAGGAGAGGACTCTTTAAAGTAGAGACACTACATACTGATATTCACCTGAACATCAGCAGGAGAGGACTCTTTAAAGTAGAGACACTACATACTGATATACACCTGAACATCAGCAGGAGAGGACTCTTTAAAGTAGAGACACTAAATACTGTGGACTGAAGGATTTCAGTATTGCTAAGCCTTTGCTTCTCTCCACTTTAGCAGACTTTTTAATATCCTGAGTTTGCAATCAGCTACTTCTCCGACACCTTATATCGGCTCATCGATCACACCTCGTACCTGAGAGTATCTGGGATGTTCAACATGGGCTCCTCACAGACGCAAACAGTCTAACCCGTGGAAGACGGTACGTGTCGGCTCGGTCGAGCAGCGCATTCTGACACGTCCAATGTGCATGCAACGGTGTCAAAATCTAACTCCTCCTGCTTTTTCACACCCTGGATTGTATTTAATGCATTAAAGTATACACACTATAGTCCGCTGGAGGAGCGATGCATCCAGTTATATTCAAATGCCACAACACACGAACATACACAAAAGCCTTTTCAATGAATCATGGTGTCCTTCGGCCCTATCTACTGAATGTGAACATAATGGAGCGGAGTGATAAACCACTTCCATTTTCACTCTAAGCCTGTTTAGTGGAGTCTGTGAGGAAAGAAAGGCCGGGGCGACAGGGAGGGAGAAGGAGGGAGATTGTGATTGAGAGAGAGACGAGGAGGAGGCAGAGAAGAGGGGATCAGCAGAGGTGAGACACTGAGGAACAGCCTGTTTATATTGCTGAGAGGAGAAAGGATATTAGATACAAATTATTCATGTGCTTACGCCAATCCACCTCTCACGAGAAGGGTCCTTTTGAAGCTTGAAGACATCATCAAGACATACGCAGAGGAAGGAGTGCAGAGTGAGGAGCTTGCCGAGTTAGGCAATGGAACATATTGAATGGGAAGCCATACATTATGAAACTTTACATTAAATGTTAACTATGTTATGGTTGCTGAAATAAAAATGTATACACAGAGTAAACTGGTGTGTTCAAATGATGGCGATCTGTACAGTGATGGAAGTTGTACTAAAGCTCCTGTGTGAAGAAAAGTGCCTTAAGTGACTTTACTCAGTGGTCTGTCAATGAGAGAGTAATACAAGCTGGCCTGTCGCACTGCACTGTCCATCAGCACACTTCATTATTTCCCCTCGAAGTTGCTTTAAATTGAAACATTAGCAGTGTGCTGCAGAAGCCAAAAAATACTCAATTTATTACAAGATTCCTCTGCACAATGGATATATAAAGAGAACTGGATGAAGTGTTGGAGGCGGAGCTTGTTCAGTCCTATGAACGTTGCTTATTGCGCCTTTCTCAAAGCAAAAGTACATTTGCATTTTACTTAAGACTTTCCTCCAATCCACAGCATCAGGGCCGCAGTTTACAACTTTTAACCCCTGGTGATTTTAAGGGCTATTACTAAGTTATTTTACTAGACAGTTCATTTACCTTAAAGTGGACTCATCATGCTATATTTGACAAATATATTGTAGGGCCATACCCAGGGGTAGACATTAAGGGTAACATTCTGGAATTGTATTATCACTGGCCCCACCATTGTAACCTCTGGCCCGGAGCATTCATCCAAAAATAATGAAGAAAATTAACACATTTGTTGCCATAGTAATTTATGCACTAACTACATTACTACTTGTACTACAACATGTGAATCATCAGTTCTTCCTCATTTTCCTCAATTGTTCATATTTGGTTTATTAAAATAATGATATTGTGGTCATTGTTAAAAAATGTCTGCTATTATTATGATATTATTATTTATAATGCGCTTTCTGCCTTCCTGTCATTAGGAGTTAGAAATGTAATGGCTGTAGATTAGATCCTTCATTATCCTAAACTGCTGGGACATTTCCCTAAAGCCAATACCTTTATATTGTCTACTCTTCACTTGCTTGTCAGCATAGGTCGGCATTGATGTACAGAGCCGACAGAAGACCTTGTTTATACTGGCATCATATTGAGAGGTGCAGTGACGCGTCCTGAAACCAGGAAGTAAGCTGCTGGTTCCCTCGACAGAAAGCCATGGGATTTCTCCACAGGGTTTTGGAAAATAGCTGGAAATAAGGTCTGTGGAAAACAAACCTGTTTGATGCACGTTTTGTTCAGCCGGATAATCTCCACATGTCTACCCTACTTTTATAATGTTCGAATCATAAATCTAATCGATAGATTATAAAAGGGTTTTAGGACGCGTCACTGCACCACTAGAAGCCAACTCCATCGATCAAGCTGAAACTTTCTCTCCCTCTTCTTCTCATGCTCCCCGTCACTCTGCTTTCACTCCTCCGGTGACTTTCTTTTATTTGAAGATTGTTTTTTGCACGGCGCTTGGGCGGTTACCGCTGGTATTAAAAACATTTTGATGAATGGTTAAGTGGTGCGAAAGTCTCCCGCTCACGGGAGCTTGCTCGCGCTGCGCTCCGCAGCAAACAACTGTTTGCTTTTCACCCAACAACGACAACCGACTCACGACACGTTATGTTGTAGCGTTAATAAATGAAACAATTTAACAAAATTGATAGTCAAAATACCAATACCACAGGACCATAAAGCAATATTATTCGTGGCCGGAGCGGGCAAGTGGACAGTACGTTATGCTGAACCGGGGTGTCTAAATAGTGCTTCCGGGCCAGCGGGCCATTTAATGTCGAGCCCTGCATACCTATATAAAACTTGTCTTTCAAAACATCAAACCGATCACCCGTTGCAGCCATGCCTCATACTGCTCAAACCCCTGTTAGAGAAAGGGAGATTTTGGGTCCTTAGCTTGAAAAAAGAAGAAGAGGAGGCGGAGCTAATGCCTGATCAGAATTCTACCGGAGATACAGTTAAATTCGGCTGTGTTAAAACGCCATCCTGTTCTAAACCACATCAAGGATTATTTATGAACCAGTATGGAGCTCAAATGCTTTTTCTCTTGCGGGTTTATCACAAGGTGAGTTCCTTTTTTTACTTCCTGCTTTTTAAACACATGTGCTCTCCAGTACAGGTTAGCTCTGAGTGTTAGCGATGCTAATGTAAACAAAGACGAGATTACGTCCAGGCATTGTTTCTGATGGCAACTTTCTGTGGGTCTGCCACCAATTATTCCGGGCTGACGTCAGCTCGGATGGAATCTGTATATCCGCTCGTTGTACACCCGTTTTTAAAAGATTTGGGAACGGAGGAAAAGAGAGAGGTTTTTATTTGCAATGTATGTATAAAAAGACATCTAAAAGTGCATTTTGCATGATAGGTCCCCTTTAAAATAAAAACCATCCACTGATTTACACATGTCTCTATCCCAATGCAAGTCAATGGGAAACGGTATTGTTGGGCCCAATAGTGGCATGGACTGACACAGATGTTGTAGTACCGTCGTTTGACCACTTCAAAATAAAACTTGCTTCAAGTTTTGCGCACTTCCTGGGGGCTTGTGACTCACTTGCATTGATTGTCTGTTTGGTAGTCTAGTAATATAAGTAAATGACATGAATGACGTAAGGTTATTATAATATCTGTGACTATGTATAAGAGATTGGATGACTGTGGTTTTCTTACACAAAGTCATAAATTCTTGTCTCCAGATTTTCTTGAAATATCCAGAAATTATGCAATTATTTCTTTACGGGGACACGACAAATCCAACCCCCTGACTTCCTTACTACGAGGGAATAGACATCGATTTATTTGAGGGGATATACACAAACTGCACTGCATTACTTAGAGGTTAAGGTACAAACGGTGTAGGAGGACAGCCTGATGGAGGAGACAAAGTGCATTACTTTTTATAGGTTTAGGAACAAACGGTAAAGGATAAGGAGGGGAAAGAGAGGCTCTGACAGACGTGAAACAGAAACCATGTTAACGGAGGGACGGATGGACGGAGACAGAGAGACAGAGACGGATGAGAAACTGAAGCTAAGCTGGCGTTGAAGGGCGAATTCTTCAGGCAGCTGATCAATGGGAGATGACTAATAAAGACGCAGATCAGAGTGTGTGTGTGTGTGTGTGTGTGTGTGTGTGTGTGTGTGTTTGTGAAACTCGACATGATGCTGTTCAGCGAGGTCTCTCTCTGTGTGTGTGTGTGTGTGTGTGTGTGTGTGTGTGTGTGTCTGTTTGTAACTCGACATGATGCTGTCCAGCGAGGTCTCAATATGTGTGTGTGTGTGTGTGCGTCTGGAAGTGAACATGACAGCACACATGCTAATGACAGATCCGAGCGAGTTTGTGTACAAGGAGAAGAGGAGGGGATCAAGAACAGAGCCCTGAGGGACCCCTGTCGTTAATTGACAAGGGTCGGACTCGGACCCTCTCCAAGTTACCCTGTAGGTACGGTCTTTGAGGTATGAGGTGAGGAGGGAAAGTGCAGAGCCTGAAACTCCAAGTTCTTGGAGAGTGTGAACGAGGATCTGATGGTTCACCGTGTCGAATGCAGCAGACAGGTCCAACAGGATGATGACAGAGGAGAGGGAGGCTGCTTTAGCAGTGTGCAGTTCCTCAGTGACAGCAACGAGGGCAGTTTCTGTGGAGTGACCTGCCTTGAAACCAGACTGGTGCGGATCCAGAAGGTTGTTCTGATGGAGATAGCAGGAGAGTTGTCTAAAGACAGCGCGTACAAGTGTTTTAGACAGGAACGGGAGGAGAGAGACAGGCCTGTAGTTTATAACATCAGACGGGTTGAGAGTGGGTTTCTTTAGGAGAGGGTTTACTCTTGCCTCCTTGAGACAGTTTGGAAAGTGACCAGAAGTTAGAGAAGTGTTGATGAAATGGGTGAGAAACGGTAGAATATCAAGAGCGATAGTATGACGGAGGTTTGAAGGGATAGGGTCCAGAGGACAGGTGGTAACCTCCTGAGGGGTAAGAACCTCACTTGGCGAGAGAGGGGAAAAGGATGTTAGTGTGCGGGTGGAAGGAGGGTCTGGTGACCCAGTGGTGAGTAAAGGTGAGTCAGAAAAACAAGTCACCGCATAATGTACGTTAAAGTAAAAAAGTATTGGCATCAAAATATATCTGATGCATCAAAAGTAAAAGTATTAATTATGCGTTGTTGGGAGGCATGTGGTGCAGTGGATGGTGCGTTGGTGTTGGGATCAGGGGGTCACAGGTTCAAACCCCACTGCAGTCAGCATGTGATTGTGTCCCTGAGATGCTTCACCTCAAAGTGCTCCAGTGGGGATTGCCCACAGTATTGAGTATGGAAGTCTCTCTGGATAAAAGCGTCTAACAAGTCACATGTCATGTAATGCGTGATGGCCCTTTTCAGAATCATAAATATTAAATGCATGGATTATGATTCTATGCATTAATGAGCTCTTCAAAGCTGGTAAAGGTGCTCATTTTAATTATTTAATATATTTATATAATTACAGGATATCTTAACCTATAATTATATGCCAATGTTTATTTATGAGTTGTACTAGCCAAATAAATGAAGTGGAGTAAAAAGTACAATATTGGCATCTTAAATGTAGTGGAGTAGAAGTATAACGTGGCATTACATGGAAATACTAAGGTACCAATAACTCAATATTGTACATTAGTACAATGCTAGGGTTCATGTACTTTATTAGATTCCAAAAGACAAAACAGGTGCATTGTACATGATTGTCAACATGTCTGGGACATAAAGAGCAGGACCTCACAGTAACACATATGACCAACGCAGATTTAACTTTAATGACGATTATTCCACGTGTCGTTAGGCTTTAGTAACCAGCGATGGCAGACGTACACACATCCAGTACTCAAGTAGAAGTACAGATACTAGTGTTTAAAAATACTCTGGTGAAAGTAGAAGTACTGACTAAACGTCTTTACTCAAGTAGAAGTAAAGAGGCTTTGAAGTGTACTTCAGTAAAAAGTACCCATAACTAGCAGCTGCTTTAAAGAGTACCTGACCTCCCTTTATATCAATAGAACAATAATGTCATTGTTAGCTAATGAATGTTTCCATGCTGAACAACGGCAACATGACAACGTTTCCATTGGTCCCTCTTCTTTAGGGAAGACCAGGAAGTGATGGATACACGGATCGTGTTCCAACCAATAGGCACGCAGTGACTCTAAAGAATAATGACAACGCCACCAAACACACATTCAGACTAAAGGAACCAGCTGTTTGGGAAATGAGAGAAGTAGAAAGTACAGGTACTTGAGTTCAACATGAGAGAAGTAGAAAGTACAGGTATTTGAGTTCAACATGTAAGAAGTAGAAAGTACAGGTATTTGAGTTCAACATGTAAGAAGTAGAAAGTACAGGTATTTGGGTTCAACAAGTAAGAAGTAGAAAGTACAGGTATTTGAGTTCAACATGTAAGAAGTAGAAAGTTCAGGTATTTGAGTTCAACATGTGAGAAGTAGAAAGTACAGGTATTTGAGTTCAACATGTAAGTAGTAGAAAGTACAGGTATTTGTGTTCAACATGTAAGAAGTAGAAAGTACAGGTATTTGAGTTCAACATGTAAGAAGTAGAAAGTACAGGTATTTGAGTTCAACATGTAAGAAGTAGAAAGTACAGGTATTTCTGTTCAAAATGAGAGAAGTAGAAAGTACAGGTATTTGAGTTCAACATTTGAGAAGTAGAAAGTACAGGTATTTGTGTTCAACATGTGAGAAGTAGAAAGTACACGTATTTGTGTTCAACATGTGAGAAGTAGAAAGTACAGATATTTGTGTTCAACATGTAAGAAGTAGAAAGTACAGGTATTTGTGTTCAACATGTAAGAAGTAGAAAGTACAGGTACTGTATTTGTGTTCAACATGTAAGAAGTAGAAAGTACAGGTATTTGTGTTCAACATGTAAGAAGTAGAAAGTACAGGTATTTGTGTTCAAAATGAGAGAAGTAGAAAGTACAGGTATTTGAGTTCAACATTTGAGAAGTAGAAAGTACAGGTATTTGTGTTCAACATGTGAGATGTAGAAAGTTCAGGTATTTGAGTTCAACATGTAAGAAGTAGAAAGTACAGGTATTTGAGTTCAACATGTGAGAAGTAGAAATACAGGTATTTGGGTTCAATATGTAAGAAGTAGAATGTACAGGTATTTGTGTTCAACATGTGAGAAGTAGAAAGTACAGATATTTGTGTTCAACATGTAAGAAGTAGAAAGTACAGGTATTTGGGTTCAATATGTAAGAAGTAGAAAGTACAGGTATTTGAGTTCAACATGTAAGAAGTAGAAAGTACAGGTATTTGTATTCAACATGAGAGAAGTAGAAAGTACAGGTATTTGAGTTCAACATGTGAGAAGTAGAAAGTACAGGTATTTGAGTTCAACATGTAAGAAGTAGAAAGTACAGGTATTTGTGTTCAACATGTAAGAAGTAGAAAGTACAGGTATTTGAGTTCAACATGTAAGAAGTAGAAAGTAGAGGTATTTGTGTTCAAAATGAGAGAAGTAGAAAGTACAGGTATTTGTGTTCAACATGTGAGAAGTAGAAAGTACAGATATTTGTGTTCAACATGTAAGAAGTAGAAAGTACAGGTATTTGTGTTCAACATGTGAGAAGTAGAAAGTACAGGTACTGTATTTGTGTTCAACATGTAAGAAGTAGAAAGTACAGGTATTTGAGTTCAACATGTGAGAAGTAGAAAGTACAGGTATTTGAGTTCAACATGTAAGAAGTAGAAAGTACAGGTATTTGTGTTCAACATGTAAGAAGTAGAAAGTACAGGTATTTGTGTTCAACATGCAAGAAGTAGAAAGTACAGGTATTTGTGTTCAACATGTAAGAAGTAGAAAGTACAGGTATTTGGGTTCAATATATAAGAAGTAGAAAGTACAGGTATTTGAGTTCAACATGTGAGAAGTAGAAAGTACAGGTATTTGAGTTCAACATGTAAGAAGTAGAAAGTACAGGTATTTGAGTTCAACATGTAAGTAATAGAAAGTACAGGTATTTGAGTTCAACATGTGATAAGTAGAAAGTACAGATATGTGTGTTCAACATGTAAGAAGTAGAAAGTACAGGTATTTGAGTTCAACATGTAAGAAGTAGAAAGTACAGGTATTTGGGTTCAATATGTAAGAAGTAGAAAGTACAGGTATTTGAGTTCAACATGTGAGAAGTAGAAAGTACAGGTATTTGAATTCAACATGTGAGAAGTAGAAAGTACAGGTATTTGAGTTCAACATGTGAGAAGTAGAAAGTACAGGTATTTGAGTTCAACATGTAAGAAGTAGAAAGTACAGGTATTTGAGTTCAACATGTAAGAAGTAGAAAGTACAGGTATTTGTGTTCAAAATGAGAGAAGTAGAAAGTACAGGTATTTGAGTTCAACATTTGAGAAGTAGAAAGTACAGGTATTTGTGTTCAACATGTGAGAAGTAGAAAGTACAGGTATTTGTGTTCAACATGTGAGAAGTAGAAAGTACAGATATTTGTGTTCAACATGTAAGAAGTAGAAAGTACAGGTATTTGTGTTCAACATGTGAGAAGTAGAAAGTACAGGTACTGTATTTGTGTTCAACATGTAAGAAGTAGAAAGTACAGGTATTTGTGTTCAACATGTAAGAAGTAGAAAGTACAGGTATTTGTGTTCAAAATGAGAGAATTAGAAAGTACAGGTATTTGAGTTCAACATTTGAGAAGTAGAAAGTACAGGTATTTGTGTTCAACATGTGAGATGTAGAAAGTTCAGGTATTTGAGTTCAACATGTAAGAAGTAGAAAGTACAGGTATTTGAGTTCAACATGTGAGAAGTAGAAATACAGGTATTTGAGTTCAACATGTGAGAAGTAGAAAGTACAGGTATTTGTGTTCAACATGTGAGAAGTAGAAAGTACAGATATTTGTGTTCAACATGTAAGAAGTAGAAAGTACAGGTATTTGGGTTCAATATGTAAGAAGTAGAAAGTACAGGTATTTGAGTTCAACATGTAAGAAGTAGAAAGCACAGGTATTTGTGTTCAACATGTAAGAAGTAGAAAGTACAGGTATTTGTGTTCAACATGTAAGAAGTAGAAAGTACAGGTATTTGTGTTCAACATGTGAGAAGTAGAAAGTACAGGTACTGTATTTGTGTTCAACATGTAAGAAGTAGAAAGTACAGGTATTTGTGTTCAACATGTAAGAAGTAGAAAGTACAGGTATTTGTGTTCAAAATGAGAGAAGTAGAAAGTACAGGTATTTGAGTTCAACATTTGAGAAGTAGAAAGTACAGGTATTTGTGTTCAACATGTGAGATGTAGAAAGTTCAGGTATTTGAGTTCAACATGTAAGAAGTAGAAAGTACAGGTATTTGAGTTCAACATGTAAGAAGTAGAAAGTACAGGTATTTGGGTTCAATATGTAAGAAGTAGAAAGTACAGGTATTTGAGTTCAACATGTAAGAAGTAGAAAGTACAGGTATTTGTGTTCAACATGTAAGAAGTAGAAAGTACAGGTATTTGGGTTCAATATGTGAGAAGTAGAAATACAGGTATTTGGGTTCAATATGTAAGAAGTAGAATGTACAGGTATTTGTGTTCAACATGTGAGAAGTAGAAAGTACAGATATTTGTGTTCAACATGTAAGAAGTAGAAAGTACAGGTATTTGGGTTCAATATGTAAGAAGTAGAAAGTACAGGTATTTGAGTTCAACATGTAAGAAGTAGAAAGTACAGGTATTTGTGTTCAACATGAGAGAAGTAGAAAGTACAGGTATTTGAGTTCAACATGTGAGAAGTAGAAAGTACAGGTATTTGAGTTCAACATGTAAGAAGTAGAAAGTACAGGTATTTGTGTTCAACATGTAAGAAGTAGAAAGTACAGGTATTTGAGTTCAACATGTAAGAAGTAGAAAGTAGAGGTATTTGTGTTCAAAATGAGAGAAGTAGAAAGTACAGGTATTTGTGTTCAACATGTGAGAAGTAGAAAGTACAGATATTTGTGTTCAACATGTAAGAAGTAGAAAGTACAGGTATTTGTGTTCAACATGTGAGAAGTAGAAAGTACAGGTACTGTATTTGTGTTCAACATGTAAGAAGTAGAAAGTACAGGTATTTGAGTTCAACATGTGAGAAGTAGAAAGTACAGGTATTTGAGTTCAACATGTAAGAAGTAGAAAGTACAGGTATTTGTGTTCAACATGTAAGAAGTAGAAAGTACAGGTATTTGTGTTCAACATGTAAGAAGTAGAAAGTACAGGTATTTGTGTTCAACATGTAAGAAGTAGAAAGTACAGGTATTTGGGTTCAATATATAAGAAGTAGAAAGTACAGGTATTTGAGTTCAACATGTGAGAAGTAGAAAGTACAGGTATTTGAGTTCAACATGTAAGAAGTAGAAAGTACAGGTATTTGAGTTCAACATGTAAGTAATAGAAAGTACAGGTATTTGAGTTCAACATGTGATAAGTAGAAAGTACAGATATGTGTGTTCAACATGTAAGAAGTAGAAAGTACAGGTATTTGAGTTCAACATGTAAGAAGTAGAAAGTACAGGTATTTGGGTTCAATATGTAAGAAGTAGAAAGTACAGGTATTTGAGTTCAACATGTGAGAAGTAGAAAGTACAGGTATTTGAATTCAACATGTGAGAAGTAGAAAGTACAGGTATTTGAGTTCAACATGTGAGAAGTAGAAAGTACAGGTATTTGAGTTCAACATGTAAGAAGTAGAAAGTACAGGTATTTGAGTTCAACATGTAAGAAGTAGAAAGTACAGGTATTTGTGTTCAAAATGAGAGAAGTAGAAAGTACAGGTATTTGAGTTCAACATTTGAGAAGTAGAAAGTACAGGTATTTGTGTTCAACATGTGAGAAGTAGAAAGTACAGGTATTTGTGTTCAACATGTGAGAAGTAGAAAGTACAGATATTTGTGTTCAACATGTAAGAAGTAGAAAGTACAGGTATTTGTGTTCAACATGTGAGAAGTAGAAAGTACAGGTACTGTATTTGTGTTCAACATGTAAGAAGTAGAAAGTACAGGTATTTGTGTTCAACATGTAAGAAGTAGAAAGTACAGGTATTTGTGTTCAAACATGAGAGAATTAGAAAGTACAGGTATTTGAGTTCAACATTTGAGAAGTAGAAAGTACAGGTATTTGTGTTCAACATGTGAGATGTAGAAAGTTCAGGTATTTGAGTTCAACATGTAAGAAGTAGAAAGTACAGGTATTTGAGTTCAACATGTGAGAAGTAGAAATACAGGTATTTGAGTTCAACATGTGAGAAGTAGAAAGTACAGGTATTTGTGTTCAACATGTGAGAAGTAGAAAGTACAGATATTTGTGTTCAACATGTAAGAAGTAGAAAGTACAGGTATTTGGGTTCAATATGTAAGAAGTAGAAAGTACAGGTATTTGAGTTCAACATGTAAGAAGTAGAAAGCACAGGTATTTGTGTTCAACATGTAAGAAGTAGAAAGTACAGGTATTTGTGTTCAACATGTAAGAAGTAGAAAGTACAGGTATTTGTGTTCAACATGTGAGAAGTAGAAAGTACAGGTACTGTATTTGTGTTCAACATGTAAGAAGTAGAAAGTACAGGTATTTGTGTTCAACATGTAAGAAGTAGAAAGTACAGGTATTTGTGTTCAAAATGAGAGAAGTAGAAAGTACAGGTATTTGAGTTCAACATTTGAGAAGTAGAAAGTACAGGTATTTGTGTTCAACATGTGAGATGTAGAAAGTTCAGGTATTTGAGTTCAACATGTAAGAAGTAGAAAGTACAGGTATTTGAGTTCAACATGTGAGAAGTAGAAATACAGGTATTTGAGTTCAACATGTGAGAAGTAGAAAGTACAGGTATTTGTGTTCAACATGTGAGAAGTAGAAAATACAGATATTTGTGTTCAACATGTAAGAAGTAGAAAGTACAGGTATTTGGGTTCAATATGTAAGAAGTAGAAAGTACAGGTATTTGAGTTCAACATGTAAGAAGTAGAAAGCACAGGTATTTGTGTTCAACATGTAAGAAGTAGAAAGTACAGGTATTTGTGTTCAACATGTAAGAAGTAGAAAGTACAGGTATTTGTGTTCAACATGTAAGAAGTAGAAAGTACAGGTATTTGGGTTCAATATGTAAGAAGTAGAAAGTACAGGTATTTGAGTTCAACATGTGAGAAGTAGAAAGTACAGGTATTTGAGTTCAACATGTAAGAAGTAGAAAGTACAGGTATTTGAGTTCAACATGTAAGTAATAGAAAGTACAGGTATTTGAGTTCAACATGTGAGAAGTAGAAAGTACAGATATTTGTGTTCAACATGTAAGAAGTAGAAAGTACAGGTATTTGAGTTCAACATGTAAGAAGTAGAAAGTACAGGAATTTGGGTTCAACATGTAAGAAGTAGAAAGTACAGGTATTTGAGTTCAACATGTGAGAAGTAGAAAGTACAGGTATTTGAGTTCAACATGTGAGAAGTAGAAAGTACAGGTATTTGAGTTCAACATGTGAGAAGTAGAAAGTACAGGTATTTGAGTTCAACATGTAAGAAGTAGAAAGTACCGGTATTTGGGTTCAATATGTAAGAAGCAGAAAGTACAGGTATTTGAGTTCAACATGTAAGAAGTAGAAAGTACAGGTATTTGGGTTCAACATGTAAGAAGTAAAAAGTCGTCAGAAAAATAAGTAGTGGAGTAAAGTACTGATACCAGAAACATGTACTCAAGTACAGTAACGAAGTATTTACTCCACCACTTCCCACCTCTGTTAGAAGTGCATTTTCCAGCTTTCTCACATAGGATTCAGCAGAAACCTATTTTCCTCTGAGTGGTGTGAGAGACGCCGAGCTCTATTTCCCTCTAAATCTTCTCGACCTTGGCCAGAGGTCAGGGATTGCATTCTGTCCAGGTGAGAGTAAAGGCCAGCTGTCACACTAAAATCCCAAATTGGAGATACAAGTGAAGCATGGATGACTCTGGCATGGGCTCTGTGTGTATTCGTGTTGACTCACCTTCATCTCCTGTCTCTCCCTCTCCCTCTCTGTATCTATGGTGGCCCTGAAAGGTCAAACTTTGCCAGACGTTAGCGCCTCGCTGGCTGGCTGAAGCCTAATCAAGCGTGCCAGACTATTTTCCCAAACTGAGACTCACCCAAGGCTCAACATAAAGCCATTTCCTGGTGTTGACACTTGGTCATTTGTTACACAGACGTCTCCTCTCCTTCAGCGCGAGAGTTTGTTTAGTTGTGTCTGCTAGCTAAATAGCAAAGGGGACAGGAGGGAGAAAATAGGAAAGAGGAGAGGCTAGGAAAGAAAGATGGAGAGAGAGGAAGGGAGACCACTTTCTCAGGAAGTCCTTGTGACTATTACAGCCCCAGCTGCATTTTCAGAAAATGTATGACCTTCTTTTGGTTAAGTGTTGAGAAACTGTTTTGCAAAGAATTCAGGAAATAACTTTTTGTTTTACGAGCCGACCCATAGTCTGTGCTGCTTCTTTTTTTTTACGTACCAACAGGCTGCATAAACCAGGTGTTTTATTTAAGGTATTGCTCTAGAAATGGTTCAGTTGATTCATTTATCTCCTGAGACCCAGAAAGAAAAAGGTTTCAAATGTCCTTTTTTTTTATCACACAAGTTTTTAGGGTGCGGTATAAACATAATGACTGACAAAAACTAAAAATATTTATTTGTATTTTAGTTTTATTGTGTGTCCTTTGTAGAGGACATCGGGTGTTAGTTATGTGAAGTATAGTATACAAACAACATTAACATACAGTACATTTAGACAACATTAGAGCACAACAATTCAATGCAACAAATATTGAGCCCTCACTTTACTCCATCCTTTTTTGAAATCTGTCACTTGAGGCACTTGATGTATGTTTTCCCCGTGGGTCCGTCTGCCATGAACCCTACAGAAACCTACGTGTTAGCTTGGCCCATAGTGGACTCCATTTTGTGTTTGTAAAATGGGGGAAATAAAAAGTTAGCAAATCCCATTCATAAAAACATTTAGTTTTATGTCAAATAAGTATTCCACTGCTCTGAAAACTCACTACACTAACTCCTAAGATGTTCCCTTACTATAAGTAATTAAAATATTGAACTCTCAACACTGGTAATTACAACATTAAAACTTTACCATTTCTCTTTCTATAAATAGTGCTTGTGTTGATGGACGCCATTTTGAAATACAATGGAATTATCTTTTTCAAAGCCACACCCCCACATATGTCACATGTTTGAAAGGCCCAGGATGTCCTCTGTGGAGTGCAGTTGGACTGAATGCTGTGGCATAACCTCAAAGTCATGGACCAAAACCCAACGTGCTCCACAGAGGACAAACATGAATGGGTGGGTCTCTGGAGGATATAGATACGCACTTTTGGGGAGTCTTGTTCAATAGTCAAAGAAGACTATTTGTTTGAACTGAAATGTGATAATTATATGATTTATATAAATGTCTAAATGTTAATCAATTTATGTATTTATGTGCGTAAAACTGCAGTAATTAGTACAAATGACATCTAGTTTTACATTTCTCACTTCTGGCGGATCTGACTTTTCTTAATATTGCAGAGTTTGTGGTAATTCTTCTCAACGAGGGTTATCGTCCCCTGCTCTCATTTACCTCCCGTTGTAGATGTCTTTAAATGAAACGAATGAGTGTTGGGATGGATATAAAGAAGGAGGGATAGATGGACGGAGATAAATAATATGAAAAAGACGACAGAGACAGGATCATCTGACAGATCAGGGTTGCCAAGTGTCGCCACACCAACCCCCAAAAAAAGATAAAGGGGCGGTGAGGGAGAGAGAAAATGAAGGTAAGGCGGGCGGCAGGGACACGAAATGGGATTTCATGTTTGAAAAAAAGAGAGAGAAACGAGTGAGCAAGTGATGCGTGGAGATGGGGTTGAAACAGGGGGAGGGATAAAGAGAGGAGAGTAAACGAAGGAGGGGAAGGATGGAGTGTGGCAGAAAGAGACTCAGTCCATCATGCTGTGAAAAGAGGAAGGACAACGTTTAAGCAGGATTTATCGGTTGTGTCTATTCACTGGAATAAGGCTTGAGATATAGATCATTATGGAGGACACATACCTGAGAGAGGTCACTCACTTTCTCTCAGAGGACCCCACCTCTAAAGCTGGA
>CM070497.1:34215215-34225215 GCA_036324585.1 Champsocephalus esox
GCAGGCGAACACGCTTTAAAATGCGTGTTTTCTGAATGGAGATCGGCTAAGCTAACGTTGTATATGCTCCGACCGTCCACACTCACAACAACGGCCTACAGACATAAATAAACCAGCGACACAGGCAGTCTGTGGTTTGTACTTGTTTACCTTCTGTCTAGTTTCTGAACAGATACGAGGAGCTGTGAGCTCTGAGGGCTAACAGCTAACGGCTATGTTGGTTTTCTCGTGGTTCACATTGAAGATGACGTCACGGCTCCGCCTACACTGCGTTACCATAGTTACTGCCCCAGCTACTAAACTGTAATGGAAACGCATCATAAAGTGAGCCTGGCCTACCAAGGCCTAACTATACCGTACTAAGCCATGCGAGGCCCTGCAATGGAAATGCGCCATGACAGTGCAGTAAAAAAGAGAAATTAAATATCTACATGAAACGTAGACGGTCACATCATAAATATATCATAAATATTACCAGTAATTAGGAGTGCAACAAAAAATCAACCGTAGTGGCAGAAACAAAATTGCACGTTGTCATAGCACATTATTAATAATAATAACATTGCACATGTTATAAAGCACCGAGTGTTTTGTAATGATGGTAATGATATTTATATTTATATTATATATATATTAGATAAATAATTGGCAAAATGCAAACGGTTGAATGTTTATGGGTGTTCTTTAAAAAGTCCTAAGAGCAGTAATCTTGTGTTACATAACCGTGTGTCAGGTAATGTGTATGTTGTTTTCATTATAGCAACATTTTAGTCGAAGTACAAGTCGAGCTCCACCTGATCTAAACTGTTGCCATCCCTCACATTACAGAGGACTACTGCACTGATTTCACACAATAAGTTCACTGTATTCGAGTGCAGGTGTGTAACTTCTCCCGTGGCTCTCAAGGGAGCTTTTTCAAAAGGAAGACTAATGCCATCAAGGTTAACATTGTTGCTTTACAAACTAACTAGATATGTGTGAAATGGAAGTGCAACACTCCATCATCAGATTGCTATGACTCCACGAAGTCCCAGGAGAAGATGCATGAAGAGGTTTTTAAGTGAAATCCCACTCATACAGGTCTTTGTGAGTGACTACTACATTACATAATGTTGTGATCTGTGCGGACACTGTCTCAAGTAATGTCACTTACTGTAAGACCACAAGTTAGCAAATGAAAAGTGGGGAATGTAGTCTGCAACGATTCTCCTTCACACTCAAGGCTACGTTAGCTGTGACTCACATAATATGCTTGAACTGTGTGCAGTAACGTTGTGGGTTGTAAGGGTGCCAGGATGTTGACAATTTAGAGGCATGTGTGTGATATCAAAGAAGATATAACAGGATCTGCTGCAACAATTTTGAAAAGTCAAATAGTTTACACCTACTACAACTACTAGAATATTATGCAATGTTCAAACAACCCTTTGTTCTTCTCATTCTGCCTGCCTGGATGTAGCTGGATTCTTTTATGAATGTGCTGATCTCCTGAGAAAGGCAAGTCTGCTGTGATTGGTCAGCGTTTCCGGGGTCAGCCGTCATCCTTCACTCTCCGATCCAACCTGCATTTCACGTGTGGCTGTAACTCTTTGTTTACTGAAAGGAGAATGCAACTTCCAGCGCAGATAAAAACCAAAATCAACGTTTATAATCCAAACCATTCATACAGATGTCCGTGCACATGCAATGCGAAATTCGGGAGAAAGTATAAACACCTGCGGCCAAGATTGAAGATTTCCCTGATGTTACGCAGGGAACTAAGTCAATATGTGTCTCTGTGCCCGGTTTATATGCAGGAACATTGTAAACCGCTAACACAGGGAATGTTTGATGTTTGTTTCTAGAGCACACTAGAACTACGAGATGTGTGGATAACTTGTAGCTATGGACAAAGAAAGAAAAGGCTAAAACCTCCATAAACTTCATCATGAGAGTTGCTGACATGCCTTGGACCAAAAACACATATTACAGAATATCAGTTTAAGATAAAATGGACCTTCATTAATCCCTGAGAAAAACAGGACAGCAATGATTCACACAGATTAATACAATTAAAGATAACATCAAAGAAACAAATACAATGATATACAGGTAAAGGTAGGAGGTAATTCACTTATATTTCATGGAATGCTCTTAACATCCCGATAGCAATGAATATATGAAATGCTTTGACAAAAAATACATACAAAAATGTCATCTGTGGAAGCCGTGGCGCTGTGAAAAGCACGACCAATCATCTGAGCCGGCTAAAGTAACTGGATGGCCTACCTGCCTGTCAGCCTTCCATCGGGGCACACACTTATCTCGTGCCCTCATTGGTCACGTGCGCGTCCGCGTGTGTTGGAGGAGGGGCTCTGTGACGCAGTGTCCACACGGCGGCGTGCGTTGAAGCTTGCCGGCGGGCGTGTCTGAAGCTCGATCAACAACCAATCACATGAATCTCCCGCCCCGGACACACAAGCAAGTTTGATTGGCTAGAGCTTGTACTGGCATATGATTTGATTGGCTGACGCTTCCGCCGAAGCTTGAAAAGTTGAACATTGCTCAACTTTTGAAGCGAGCAAAGCGAAGCGACGCTCCCACAATGCCGTTCGGCAAAGTGTGACGTCACCCCATTCAAAGGGAATGGGCAGAAGCGTTGAAGCTTCAACGCACGCCGCCGTGTGGACGGGCCGTGAGGAAGTCTGAAGGAAGGGGCAGATTTTTCCCGGTTGTGTAATTCTAGCGCACTCGAGCTGGTTTCTCCATTCTTACCTACCCTACCTTTAAGTAACTATAAAATAAGAAATAAATGAAAATGACCATTTGATACATATTAGGTCATATATACATATTATATATATTTACATGTATGTGTGAAAAACAGTGTGTATTTTATGTACAGTACTTGTGTCAAGATGATAAATATGTGTCTCTGCGCCCGGTTTATATGCAGGAACATTGTAAACCGCTAACACAGTTTGTTCTAGAACACACTAGAACTACGAGATGTGTGGATAACTTGTAGCTATGGACAAAGAAGGAAAAGGCTAAAAGATAAAATGTACTTTGTTAATCAAAGCAAACAAAACAAAACAAGGCATTGCACATAATAACAAATCTGTAAACGGTAACCTCCATAAACGAATCATAATAATAGTGTCTGGCTTGGCCCAAAAGGACATACGACAGAATATCAGTTTACGAGGGGAACCTCCAGTCAGTATAAAGCCGGCCGCTGAGTGTCTTTCTCCTTCCCTCTGACTTTGAGACAGCTTCTCTCCAGAATCAGAGGTGTGAGGGCAGACTGAGAGGAGGGAGCAATGTCTGCCAAATGAGACGCCACAGCTGCACATCTCTGGCCTGAGCTCCCTCCCGCGCAGGTGAGCCAAATTGTTACCGAGGTTACGCCCGGTGACGGTGATCATACATCATGTGAGAGACGGACTGCTTTCAGGGAGGCTTGAAAGAGGTCGTGAGGTCGAGAGGTCACTGGAGGGATGTGTAATGCATGCCAAATGATCCTCTCTGTCACCAACGCCCTCAGGGAGACAGAAAGTGCTGTGCATTGACAAAAGACACACACAGACACACACAGACACACACTCACACACAGTTTGCCCTGTGGGTGCATGTGGTGGTGCTCCTGCTGTGCTTCAGTGATGGAGAATGTGTTTGCGTATGGCTTCGGTTAGGAAGGAGTCCTGTGTGGTTTATTCAGGGCAACACATTCAAATAGATTTATATTGCCCAATATCACACATCACATTTGTCTTGGAGGGCTTCACAAATCAACAAACACAAATGACAATGTAAACACAACATATCTGAGAATATATTACAATGACAAGAACAATGTGAAAATACCAATGAATGGGTCCATAACACAAACATACACACTGTAACACAACGACACAAAGACCCGTCCTACCTGCACGCTGTGCTGAAGAGGAACGTCTTCAGCCAAGAGCTGCTCTGATCTATAAAGACATGATGGCCGCACACGTTGGTGAACAAGTCATGTTGCCTTTAATGTGGACGAGATCAATCAATCAATCCAATTAACAACTTTATTAATACCATGATTAATTATGTAATCCACGATAAATAATTCATAGCATCACAATACATTTTCTTCGTATGTTTTTCCTTGTACGATGTGAGGGTCTAAGGACAGAGGGTCTGAGGACAGAGGGTCTGAGGACAGAGGGTCTAAGGACAGAGGGTCTGAGGACAGAGGGTCTGAGGACAGAGGGTCTAAGGACAGAGGGTCTAAGGACAGAGGGTCTAAGGACAGAGGGTGTCGTATTGTCAAACTGATATTCTGTACACACTGTGAAGACCACTGAGACAAATGTAACATTTGTGATATTGGGCTATATGAATAAACATTGATTGATTGATTGATTGATTGATTGATTGATTGATTGATTGATTGATTAATGTGATTGATTGACAATAAATAAGTAAATAAATAATCAAGTTAAAAAACCTATCATGAATTTAAAAGTTTGAGTGAGAGGGGATGAATGATTTTGAAAAAGTGATTTGTCTTAAGAGCAGGAAGAGAATATCTACGCCCTGATGGCAACTTATGCATATATTATGATAAACAAATGGATTATTAGCTCAGTAAAGGCAAATGCACAGACGACTGACCCTAACCCCTAACCCTTTAAAAGAAGCCAACAACTTAGGTATCATGAACAATACAAAAACCATACTTTCGTATAATTCAATATGACTTTGGAATTAAAGGAATAACAAAATACTTCCTGCATTTCTGCAACTCGATATGTTTTCCCAGCAGTAGAATAAAACACATGTAACACCTTTGGCTGTGTGGCTCTGTTTGGATACGGCAGTGCTTCTGAGTGTGTAATGTTCGTTTGTGTTTTTGACGGTTGGATTTTTGCGATAAAAACCAACAACATTTAGTTTGTTTGCGAGTATAAAATATAACACTTACTAATAACAAGTTTACGCCAATGTTCTAAACACTGTATCCTAAAAGTTTGCTTACTAAGAATACAAGATTAAGAAAGTATTGGAGACAAATCCCCATAATGCTGAAAACAAAACATATAAAACACAAGGTTTAAAGCTCATGATGAAATTGAAAGTATTTATATTTCAGGTCTTAATTAATTATCAGAGTTGAAAGAAGTACTCAGACCTTTGCTTCAGTAAAAATAGCAATTCCTGTTGTTACATTTTATACATCCCAATCCATTAGTTGTTTTATATTTACTTAAAGGTCCCATGGCTAACTAACAGGGAGTCCCATTGACTTGCATAGAGCTCCCTGGTTGGTAACAGACGAGTTGGGATGGTGGAGAAATGCTCTCCACAGACCCATTGACTCACAGCGTTATCAACCTTCTTCTTTCTCGATATCAAGCCACACTTATTGTTTTTACTTCGGCTGTGAGTGTGTGTGTGCTCAGGATGAGTTTCGCTTGTTCTCGCTGTATCCTGTCCGCTCCTCGCAGCAACGAGCCTCGCAACGTCCCGACCAATCAGAGCACAGTGGGCTCACAGGGAGGGGGGAGGGAGGAGCTCCAACAAGCCGTGTAGGACAGGGAGTGAATACACACACTATACAGAGATGCTGTGAGAAACCAATGAGAGTTTGATATATTCTAGTAGACCTCAACAATGGAAATATGATCAGTAGAAATGGCCATGACCTTTAATAATATGAACCTCCGAAGTAACTACTATCTAAAAGTATTACATAATGTAGTGGAGTAAAATGGGCAATATTGTTTCCAAATGGTAGTGGAGTAAAATGATGATGTAGCATGAATTAGAAATACTAAAACACTAATATAAGTCAAGTACCACCAAAGTGTACGTGTGTGCTGTATTTAGTATGTAATAAATTATTCATGATGATTATAAACACTCAAACTAATTTGGATGTGCTCTCAAAGTAAACAGTCTAATCACACTCAACATTGTACGTGTGTTTCTCCACAAATGCCCCAGAGTTCGTGGTAACGTTGTGGATTGATCGGGGGTGAAAGTGATTGGCTCCCGGATGATTCGTGACTCTGTCCTTTACGAGGATTTGCTGATGATGATTTCTGTGTAGCGGAAACAAAGAAACGTCGCAGCTGCCAGCTCAGCACTTTTCAATATTCACTTCTTATTTCATTATGCTGTGTTTCAGCAGGAGAATATATTCAGCGAGACATCGAGTGTCCCCTTTGTTTTCCTGTCAGTGCTCGGGATGTATTGCATCCATTGCTTACTGCTGTTTTTCTGCTGAGTTTGGTGATTTAGATATTTGACTATACGTATTGTCTCAGAGTTTGACTTGTTGTAAGAGTATGTTTTAACCCACCATAACTCAGCTGATTTAAAAACATTCACCTCAAAATCAGGGATATATTAAAGCTATATTCTATATTAACTTCATGATAAGACGTGACAGATGTTGTATAGATGCTTTTTAAGATGGAGCATTAAGAAGGGGCTTTTGTGAGTTACTATAATTGATATTCATCTGATGGTTCGTGAACATTATAGGCTGTAGGTCTGAGTTTTCCGTGAGTGTTTACTTCCTGTCTGTCTTCTTCTGTTGTTCCCTTTAGTGTTTACTTCCTGTCTGTCTTCTTCTGTTGTTCCCTTTAGTGTTTACTTCCTGTCTGTCTTCTTCTGTTGTTCCCTTTAGTGTTTACTTCCTGTCTGTCTTCTTCTGTTGTTCCCTTTAGTGTTTACTTCCTGTCTGTCTTCTTCTGTTGTTCCCTTTAGTGTTTACTTCCTGTCTGTCTTCTTCTGTTGTTCCCTTTAGTGTTTACTTCCTGTATGTCTTCTTCTGTTGTTCCCTTTAGTGTTTACTTCCTGTCTGTCTTCTTCTATTGTTCCCTTTAGTGTTTACTTCCTGTCTGTCTTCTTCTGTTGTTCCCTTTAGTGTTTACTTCCTGTCTGTCTTCTTCTGTTGTTCCCTTTGGTGTTTACTTCCTGTCTGTCTTCTTATGCTGTTCCCTTTAGTGTTTACTTCCTGTCTGTCTTCTTCTGTTGTTCCCTTTAGTGTTTACTTGCTGTCTGTCTTCTTCTGTTGTTCCCTTTAGTGTTTACTTCCTGTCTGTCTTCTTATGCTGTTCCCTTTAGTGTTTACTTCCTGTCTGTCTTCTTCTGTTGTTCCCTTTAGTGTTTACTTCCTGTCTGTCTTCTTATGCTGTTCCCTTTAGTGTTTACTTCCTGTCTGTCTTCTTCTGCTGTTCCCTTTAGTGTTTACTTCCTGTCTGTCTTCTTCTAGTATTCCCTTTTAGTGTTTACTTCCTGTCTGTCTTCTTCTAGTGTTCCCTTTAGTGTTTACTTCCTGTCTGTCTTCTTCTGCTGTTCCCTTTAGTGTTTACTTCCTGTCTGTCTTCTTCTAGTGTTCCCTTTAGTGTTTACTTCCTGTCTTTCTTCTTCTGCTGTTCCCTTTAGTGTGTACTTCCTGTCTGTCTTCTTCTAGTATTCCTTTTAGTGTTTACTTCCTGTCTGTCTTCTTATGCTGTTCCCTTTAGTGTTTACTTCCTGTCTGTCTTCTTCTACCGTTCCCTTTAGTGTTTACTTCCTGTCTGTCTTCTTATGCTGTTCACTTTAGTGTTTACTTCCTGTCTGTCTTCTTCTGTTGTTCCCTTTAGTGTTTACTTCCTGTCTGTCTTCTTCTGCTGTTCCCTTTAGTGTTTACTTCCTGTCTGTCTTCTTATGCTGTTCCCTTTAGTGTGTACTTCCTGTCTGTCTTCTTCTAGTATTCCTTTTAGTGTTTACTTCCTGTCTGTCTTCTTCTAGTGTTCCCTTTAGTGTTTACTTCCTGTCTTTCTTCTTCTGCTGTTCCCTTTAGTGTGTACTTCCTGTCTGTCTTCTTCTAGTATTCCTTTTAGTGTTTACTTCCTGTCTGTCTTCTTATGCTGTTCCCTTTAGTGTTTACTTCCTGTCTGTCTTCTTCTACCGTTCCCTTTAGTGTTTACTTCCTGTCTGTCTTCTTCTGTTGATTCCCCTAACATCCAGCGCTCTGTCTTTTCACCTCTTTCCTTCTCTTGGTCTCTCTTTATTTTTTCTTTAATTGGGAGTGTTATTGATTTCTTTACTGCGGACAGTTTAGCCATCATGAATCCAAAGTCTTCCACAAATCTAAAAATTAATAATCAAGAAGTATTCCATGGTGTTTTCTGATGGAGAAAAGTAATGTGTGTTGTCCAGAGCTGACGTTAATTTGACCGGACATCCTTAGCAACGGCCATGTTATCCTTAGCAACTCTCAGCTGGTGAGTATTGACAACCTCTGATATGCCAAAATCGACCAATCAGAATCGAGTATTCAACCAAGCCATGTAAATACAAAATGCCATATAATCCCTTTGAGAGAAACTGAAATCCAAAACTGCTTAAAGTTATGATGTAAAAAAAAGCCAGCGAGGGAACACATGCAGATATAGTGCAATGTTATGTTGATGTACATCGTGTCGTGTGTGTTTAATTATTAAAGCAAACCATGTATTCCTCTTGTACATTTTATAGAGTTGCATCATCTCCTGGGTTTCCTGAACTGATTCGCCAGCTTTCCGTTCCTGCCGAGAGCAACATTGTCCATAATAAAGTAAAAGAAAAACACCAACACCGAGAACGAATTAGCCCCCCCCGCTGCATCTGAGACGGGAGAATAAACACCATGAAGAACAGCTTGTGTGACCTTTTTTAAAGCCTAGTTAATTGACTTGCTGCCACGCTGCTTTACAGTGTTACATCTCACCTTGTCAGTGAAGTTTTACACAACATTTCCAAAAATAAGTATTGATATTTAGTGCCAGTTGTAATTATCTATGCTACCCGCAGAGATGGCAAAAGTACACATATCCTTTACTCAAGTAGAAGTACAGATACTCGTGTTTAAAAAGTACTGACTGAACTTCTTTACTCAAGTCAAAGTAAAGAGGCTTTGAAGTGTACTTCAGTAGAAAAAGTACCCATAGCTAGCAGCTGCTTTAAAGAGTACCTGACCTCCCTTTATATCAATAGAACAATAATGTCACTGTTAGCTAATGAATGTTTCCATGGTGACCAACGGCAACATGACAACGTTTCCATTGGTCCCTCTTCTTTAGAGAAGACCAGGAAGTGATGGATACACGGATCGTGTTCCAACCAATAAGCACGCAATGACTCTACAGAATAATGATCACGCACCAACACACATTCAGACTAAAGGAACCAGCTGTTTGGGAAATGAGAGAAGTAGAAAGTACAGGTATTTGGGTTCAACATGTAAGAAGTAGAAAGTACAGGTATTTGAGTTCAACATGTGAGAAGTAGAAAGTACAGGTATTTGAGTTCAACATGTAAGAAGTAGAAAGTACAGGTATTTGAGTTCAACATGTGAGAAGTAGAAAGTACAGGTATTTGAGTTCAACATGTGAGAAGTAGAAAGTACAGGTATTTGAGTTCAACATGTAAGAAGTAGAAAGTACAGGTATTTGAGTTCAACATGTAAGAAGTAGAAAGTACAGGTATTTGGGTTCAACATGTAAGAAGTAGAAAGTACAGGTATTTGGGTTCAACATGTAAGAAGTAGAAAGTACAGGTATTAGAGTTAAACATGTGAGAAGTAGAAATTACAGGTATTTGAGTTCAACATGTGAGAAGTAGAAAGTACAGGTATTTGAGTTCAACATGTAAGAAGTAGAAAGTACAGGTATTTGAGTTCAACATGTAAGAAGTAGAAAGTACAGGTATTTGGGTTCAACATGTGAGAAGTAGAAAGTACAGGTATTTGAGTTCAACATGTAAGAAGTAGAAAGTACAGGTATTTGAGTTCAACATGTGAGAAGTAGAAAGTACAGGTATTTGAGTTCAACATGTAAGAAGTAGAAAGTACAGGTATTTGAGTTCAACATGTAAGAAGTAGAAAGTACAGGTATTTGGATTCAACATGTAATAAGTAGAAAGTACAGGTATTTGTGTTCAACATGTAAGAAGTAGAAAGTACAGGTATTTGGGTTCAACATGTAAGAAGTAGAAAGTACAG
>CM070497.1:34230215-34235215 GCA_036324585.1 Champsocephalus esox
CCACATCAGTCAGATTCCTCGTACGTGTCAGCCTTTCTGATTCAAAATGTATGTCAGCTGATCTGAAGCTTCTGTAGAAACATGGCAGTAATAACAATGCAGCTCTAATATTAATCATGTTCATTCATATCCGCTCGCAGACTTTCCCATTGGTTGGATTTTATTTATAAATCTCTGCTTGGGTTGGTTCCCTCCTATTTGCACATATATGTGTCAAAGAGAAAGTCTGTATGGCCTGCGCTCCCACGATGTTATTCAGATGCTGGTCCCTACAGTGAGAACAGAGAACACGACACCATTGGTAGATGTATATCGTATATCCTAAAATCGTTTTTATCGTTCGTATTTTGCCAGTTTTTAATGATTTTAATAGTTTGTTTTACTTCGCACATTGACCGGCTAATGTGCCATTGTATTTGTGTTTTCCAGCTGTATTTGTCTGCCTGTCATGTCTGTGTTTTATCTTGGAGGTCGCTCTTGGAAAATATATTTTAATCTCAATGAATCTTTTACCTGATTAAATAAAGGATATATATTATATAATAAACATTAGCCGTGTGTTTGAACTGAATAATTCATCATTCATAACCGCTACTCTTTGTGTGCTTCTTCCTCAGTACAGCCAAGAAGCTTGTTCTTTACTTTTCATAGTTTCTGTTCCAAATTTCATCTTGGCTCATATTGGAAGATATGTCTGTCCAAATATGTGTCTTATCCAGATGTAGAGTCCTGGTTATTATTAGTCTTATATCCATTTCTGACCTTTTCAGAATCCAATATGGCCAGAAAGTGGTCATATTTTAACGCTGTGGGATTCTGAAGCTTTAGGCATCAATTGGATTGGACAGATTATGTGTTTGAAAACATTTAAATAACTTTTGTCCGGCTATAAACTTAAGGACATGTATCAACAAATGATCAAAACACTGCAGAACATTGACATTACTACCGAACCATTACACTCTGAAATTGATGCCAAAAAAGGCACGAATACCAAACTTCAAAAATGCCTCCGACATCGTTCAAATATCGTCCTTAAAGGCAATCACGCTAACTGCCGCAACCTATGCTAACTACGGAAATTGCCAAACACATGCAAGTTAGTTTGCAGAAGTTCCTAAATGCTGGCGACCCAAACACTACATTGTTTATCATCAACGTTGCTGTACTTAACATTTCTGTGTTGACGATATCTCTTTAGTCGGTTAAAAAGACACAATAGAGACGAGAGTTAAGGAAGCGAGGATCGGGACCCTGGCTGCTCGCTCAGCGTATCTTAGCTTCTATATTTCAAAAGCCCTCATGTGACTCCTCTTCCAGTGGAGGGCAGAACTTTAAGTACCGTATTGACCCGATTATAAGAAGACCCCTCTTTTTGAAGACTCATTTTTTTAAATACCTTTTTGCGGACCATATATTTTTTTTGTATCGGAAAATAATGATAAAAGCCATTTTGTACGTGTTCAAATTCGTCACATCACAGTTGTCTTCTCATCGCCGTCTTCTGCATCGTAAAAAACTTATATATATTCAGGTCAATACGGTACACAGACTGCCAAATGTTTTACCTCATGCCATGTCTTTAAATTATGGGTTTTGGCAAGATTTCCTCCCTGAGGTTCATTTCATTTCAAACCTTTATTCACCCAGCTATATCCCATGGAGATCATTCATCTCTTTTCCAAGGCAGACCTGCTCGAGTAGGTTCCACATGAAACATAAAAACATAAACAGAACAACAAAAAGGACATTTCACAGCATCATTACAGGGATTACAATTTCCAATAACTATCCACATTGACTTTTGCTAGCCTCGTACAGCTTTCCTGATTATGTCGAGTCCTCAATTATAATCCTCCCTGGCTCCCTCATGTCCTCTGAATCCAATTTGATGCAAAACGCCAGTCAGTAACAGCATCAAGTAAAACTGGGAATAAACCCCCAGATTACTGACACCTACAGCAAGGCTTAAAACGCCACTTCAACACACCACCCCCATTACTAGTCATGCAAAGATGTTGTAATAGAAAACACATAATGTACTAGAGAGTGAATACAGATAATAAAAAACCCTGAAACTCTGAGTCCATTAGGAGCTCGCATTCTTGCCGGTGGAAATGGGAATGGGTTTCCTGGAAACAAAAGTGGTTATTGCGTCAATTTGCACAAAACAAGCAACGATAAAGTGCAACATATTTACCATTATGTTGAAAATAAGAATGCAAAATGCTTCTTGTATCAGAGAAGCAGCAGGTAATAAACATCCATAGTATTGAAACCTATAGTAAGGCTTAAGCAGTGATTAGATTATCATTTTTTGTCAGAAAGCCGTCTTTAATGTAAGTAAAGTCGATAGTAAAATGCTGAAACTCTGTCCTGTGAGAATAGAGATAAATGGAAATGAGAACAGTCATCCATCAATACTTTTTAAATTCACCGGCAGAAAAATGATAAAGATAAAAAGTAAAAAAAAATGCCACATTTTAATAAAAAATTGGATGGGTCAAATATCCAGAAAGAGTATGAAATATCAATACCACCATTACACATCTCCCTTTGCTGAGAGATGTTTTCAGTCTCGTCTCATTCCAGTTGTAAAAATTAAACATGTCAAAAATAATCGTAATGATAATGGCGCTGTGGATGAGAAACATTAAACACTACACACACAGAATGATTTGATTTCCCGGCTGCCCTCCCATTAAGCCTCCATGGAGGTACTAATTGAGGTTTAGTATGATGGGATCATTGTTGCTCCATTGAATAATGTAATCCAGTTTCTTTATTACTGGATTATTACTTCACAGATCCCTCGCTCGAGACAAAAAATATCTCAAATCCATCCTTTAACGCAGCGTATTGCTCCCATTGTACTTACACGACCCACAGGCACTGCTTTATTTGATTATTTCTATCAATCGATTATCATTCTGCTGCTTCTCCTCTGTCTCTCCTCCCTCCTCTCATCAGCCAGGCTTTTCATGCATTACAATGAGAGACCATGTTTCTGTTCCCACCACTAACCCCCTTTTTCTGAAATGTATTCAGACTTTTTCCCTCTGCTTCTCATTCTCCAAATCCCCACGCTGTATGAGTATTAAAATATGCTGGCTGGAGAGGGAGCGAGTGTATAAAAGAAAAAGAAAGTGCGAGAGACAGGAAGGATGTTACAGCGTGAAGAGAGGAAGGAGAGAGGCAGACAGTGTGTCCTTAAGAGAGAGGAGGCAGAGCTCGCTCACTAGCTTGTTAATCTCTCTGGACTTGACATTTGAAAACCTCCAAACCTCTCCTCCTCCTCCTCCTCCTCCTCCTCCTCCTCCTCCTCACCGCTTTACTCCCAGTGCAGTGATGTGTGTAAATCCAGCGCTACCACTGAATAGACTAAACTTCGCCTTGGCCCTAAATCCCTTCTGAAACCTGGTAGGACAACTATTTCTCAGTGGAGGAATTCACCTTGAACAAAAGACTACTGCTTTACATGCACAGAGAGTATACAACTGAAGCTGGGATAATTATGAGCAATGACACACGGGTCATTTTTGGACATGAGCAGTCCCTCTAGGACAGGGGTGGTGCAGTGATGACGTATTATTGTATGACAAGAGCTCTGGACAAAAAGCCAAAGGGATTTCTGTATTGGATCTTGGAATATTGCAGAAAATAAGATATTTGGCAAACACGTTTATGACACTTACACATCTTGTTCAGCATCTACATCCATCTATTTATACCACTTTATGTAGAAAGCGAACTACAGCACGGTCACATGACTTCACATCACCACCGCTAAGCTAAAGGTGGATAATGTTGGGCTATAAAGGAACTACAGCACGGTCACATGACTTCATGTCACCACCGCTAAGCTAAAGGTGGCTAATGTTGGGCTATAAAGGAACTACAGCACGGTCACGTGACTTCATGTCACCACTGCTAAGCTAAAGGCGGCTAATGTTGGGCTATAAAGGAACTACAGCACGGTCACATGACTTCACATCACCACCGCTAAATTAAAGGCGGCTAATGTTGGGCTATAAAGGAACTACAGCTCGGTCACATGACTTCACGTCACCACCGCTAAGCTAAAGGTGGCTAATGTTGGGCTATAAAGGAACTACAGCACGGTCACATGACTTCACGTTCACCACCGCTAAGCTAAAGGTGGCTAATGTTGGGCTATAAAGGAACTACAGCATGGTCACATGACTTCACGTCACCACTGCTAAGCTAAAGGTGGCTAATGTTGGGCTATAAAGGAACTACAGCACGGTCACATGACTTCACGTCACCACCACCGCTAACCTAAAGGCGGCTAATGTTGGGCTATAAAGGAACTACAGCACGGTCACATGACTTCACGTCCCCACCGCTAAGCTAAAGGTGGCTAATATTCGGCGTGATGACATGCAGTCGTCTCATTTAGACACTTGTGAGCAAACCCTGTTTTTAAATCCGCAGTGGGGTATTTTCTGACGATTTTAATGTTGTAGAACAAAAAGTTAAAATATCTTCAGCTTGTGGACCTTATTTCAGGCTGCTAACCCAAAGCACGTCCAAAAAAACATCAAGACGAGGGAACAGGAAGTGCTAAAATGTTAGCTTATTACTAGGTTTTAGGGCGACTCTTGTGCCACCCAGTAAAGCCTGTAATGCAGATTCTGCTGGAGTGAGTGTGTCATTTATGTGGCGAGCCAAAGTGAGGGTGTGGAGGTCGGGCGGTGCATGGGAATGCAACACGTTCAACTTTGATGCTGAAGATCAGAGAGCTGCATCTTTCACAGACTTGTAATTTACTTAATTTCCACACGGTTTATAACACCTAAAATGTCTCTAAAAAGATCCTGACTTGTTTTTAAGATGGGTTTTGGTTCTTCTTGTTTTTCTCTTTCAATGAGATTATCTGATTTTGCATTCAGTGTTAAAAAATACATCGTTTTTTGCTGATTTTGTTTTTGTTTCTGTGAAGCTTGAGTGGAGTTTATTTTGTTTTACAGTTGGATTTG
>CM070497.1:34237715-34257715 GCA_036324585.1 Champsocephalus esox
GAGGGGGGGGGGTGCCGGAGCTGTATTAGATTGCTTATTGTAGTTCTAAGTGCAATGCCTTGCGGCCTGTAGCACCATCCTTGATGTGTGGGGGGGGCTGGACCCGGGGGCTGGACCCGGGGACTGGACCCGGGGGCTGGACCCGGGAGCTGGACCCGGGGGCTGGACCCGGGAGCTGGACCCGGGGGCTGGACCCGGGAGCTGGACCCGGGGACTGGACCCAGGAGCTGGACCCGGGGGCTGGACCCGGGGGCTGGACCCGGGGACTGGACCCGGGAGCTGGACCCGGGGGCTGGACCCGGGGGCTGGACCCGGGGGCTGGACCCGGGGCTGGACCCGGGGGCTGGACCCTGTAAAGGGGTGAGCAGAGGGTAGAGTTGTCGATTCTTGTGACTATCTTCCTCACCCTCTCAGACGTTGCTAAAGAGATGCGCTACCATGGAAACCAAACAATGGTGTAGCTGTATTAAAGTCAGAGGGGAAACAGTCCTGAGTTAATCTGATTGTGTCAGAAATCGGGAGAAATGCGGGAGAAATATGACCCCGGGAGGAAACCGGGAGAGGGCAATGAAATCGGGAATCTCCCGCGAAAATCGGGAAGGTTGGCAAGTGGCAAGTCATGGAACAATTTAGTTAGGTCCATTCAAATGTAACATGTCACACAACTCCTCTCCGATATTGAAGCCATGCTGGTCTGCACATCTCTGTGTGACTTAAATATATGTAACGGGTCCCAGCTGTAAGCGACCTGTTAAGACAGCGAAGCATCTGGGGTGTTTTCTGGCATAAATTCTGAGGACTGAGAACAAAAACAATGTTCTCCTTGAATCCACGCTGCACATCCTCCGCAGCACTCACTTCAATGTGAGGGGAAAGCGGAGATGACATACAGGAAATGGGAAAAGATGTGCAACGGAAAGTGTTCCCACCAGAAACACAATTCAAAAACATCAAAAGGAAACAATCTCATAAAAATAAAATTCACCACCTATTATAAATCGTAATTTATAACTAATAATTATGTCTACACATTTTTAACTCCGTTACAGGTATCAACTGAATGAATCATGTGCCATGTTGATTTTGATGCTTGTTTGGACCATATGATTTGCTTTAAACTCAAGGCATGTGAAGGCCTTGTTGTGGGAATCGTGAAGGTGCAATGTGTCGTGCCTTGTCTTGGAAAAAAGGGAACATTTTACTTCCACTTTAATCGAAATAGACGGTCGTGGAAACAGCAGGAACATATGCCACATTCGACCAAACCAGGCTGGTCAACCCACTCTTGTGTGGCGTCTGCCTAAAGTATCTGTGAGCCATCTTTGTATTTGTCCTGTATGCATTGATACCATCGACAATACAGGCATTGCAGCAGGAGCTAAAGCAACGTGTTGCAGTGGCTGAACATTAAACACGGTCAGTCTGTAACTCTCTTTCATTTTCCTACTTTGCTACGAAGTCGTTTTCCCCGTGATCCTAACAGTGTGACAGAATGTGTATATCCATAGATTTGAACAAACCAAACAAGCCGTAAAGGATAACTGAATCCTGCTGGAGTTATATATCCAACAACAGGCCCTTGTGTGCATCTCTCCAGTCATCACACACACACTGTGCGTCTGAGTATATTGTACACAACACGACTTTGAGTAAAACGTGTAAACCAGGGGTGTCAAACTCAATTTCATCTCGGGCCACATCCAAAAAATACATATATAAATATTTATGTCACAAAATGATTTTAAAAGAATTCTGGAAAAAAAGTCAAAATAAAATAAGTGACAATTTGAAAAAAAAGTCCTATTCTGAGAAGAAAAGTCAAACTTCAGATGCATTGTGGGACATGTAGTTTATGGGCAACGTGCTTCTGTAAAGTAGCATGTAACCGTATAGTAAACATATTATATTCTTTGCAGGCTCTTGTGGGGCCACAGAAAATGAAGTCACGGGCCGGATTTGGCCCCCGGGCCTTGAGTTTGACATCCCTGGTGTAAACTGTATCACTGACTCCAGGAAAAAAGCAGACTTGTTTTCCACAGCTCTCTCCTCTCTCTCTTGAGAGTTGAAACCAATATCAACTCTTGATTCAATTTTCTAATTGACAACCATGCCATTCTGGCATTTTACGCTCAGCAGTGGCTGTGTGACATTTTCCCACAGTCATTGGCTGCAGAGCGAGGGATGAATGCTAATCGTTTCTAACACTGCAAATGAATATTCTGTGGAGAAAAATAAATAGCTGATTCATTCCTGCTTGTCTCACGGTAGTCAGATTTAATAAATTATTTTTTAGCGTCGTATTTTTGCACTAAGGAGTGCTCTAATGATTTTAAATTGGCTTGTCATCTGATCAGTGGCCTGTAGCCGGCTCGTGTTCCCCTCTTAGACGTTTTTATATACTTATCTGTGTGCGTCAGAAAAAGGGAGGCAGAGCGAGTGTGTCTGATTATGAGGATCCACTTGGCAGTTTCAAACCTCAGCCGGTCCCTCAGCGGGTGGTTGTGTTGCCATTGTGTTTCAAATGTAACAACTCGCTGCTCCCTAATTGTCCCTCGAGCGCCGGTTGAGAGCTAATCCCAGAGGTGGGAAGTAGTGGAGTACAAATACTTTGTTACTGTACTTAAGTACATTGTTCTAGTATCAGTACTTTACTCAGGTTGAACACAAATACCTGTACTTTCTACTTCTTACATGTTGAACACAAATACCTGTACTTTCTACTTCTTACATGTTGAACTCAAATACCTGTACTTTCTACTTCTTACATGTTGAACACAAATACCTGTACTTTCTACTTCTTCCATGTTGAACACAAATACCTGTACTTTCTACTTATTCCATGTTGAACACAAATACCTGTACTTTCTACTTCTTCCATGTTGAACTCAAATACCTGTACTTTCTACTTCTTACATGTTGAACTCAAATACCTGTACTTTCTACTTCTTCCATGTGGAACTCAAATACCTGTACTTTCTACTTCTTACATGTTGAACTCAAATACCTGTACTTTCTACTTCTTACATGTTGAACTCAAATACCTGTACTTTCTACTTCTCACATGTTGAACACAAATACCTGTACTTTCTACTTCTCACATGTTGAACACAAATACCTGTACTTTCTACTTCTTACATGTTGAACACAAATACCTGTACTTTCTACTTCTTACATGTTGAACTCAAATACCTGTACTTTCTACTTCTTACATGTTGAACTCAAATACCTGTACTTTCTACTTCTTACATGTTGAACACAAATACCTGTACTTTCTACTTCTTACATGTTGAACACAAATACCTGTACTTTCTACTTCTTACATGTTGAACACAAATACCTGTACTTTCTACTTCTTACATGTTGAACTCAAATACCTGTACTTTCTACTTCTTCCATGTTGAACACAAATACCTGTACTTTCTACTTCTTACATGTTGAACTCAAATACCTGTACTTTCTACTTCTTACATGTTGAACACAAATACCTGTACTTTCTACTTCTTTCATGTTGAACACAAATACCTGTACTTTCTACTTCTTCCATGTTGAACACAAATACCTGTACTTTCTACTTCTTACATGTTGAACTCAAATACCTGTACTTTCTACTTCTTACATGTTGAACTCAAATACCTGTACTTTCTACTTCTTACATGTTGAACACAAATATCTGTACTTTCTACTTCTTACATGTTGAACCCAAATACCTGTACTTTCTACTTCTTACATGTTGAACTCAAATACCTGTACTTTCTACTTCTTACATGTTGAACCCAAATACCTGTACTTTCTACTTCTTACACGTTGAACACAAATACCTGTACTTTCTACTTCTTACACGTTGAACACAAATACCTGTACTTTCTACTTCTTACATGTTGAACCCAAATACCTGTACTTTCTACTTCTTACATGTTGAGTAAAGAAGTTTAGTCAGTACTTCTACTTCAGTATTTTTAAACATGAGTATCTGTACTTCTACTTGAGCAAAGGATGTGTGTACTTTTGCCAACTCTGGCTAATCGTCACCTGAAGGCAATGAACAAATCCACTGAAGCGAGTGGAGCATGTGCATGAAACTCAAAAGAAAACCCACAACAGATCACCTGAAGAGAAATCTTTACCCATAATCCACCAGGGATTTAACAGATTCTACATTAACACAACGCCGTCAGCTCCGATGTTCTGACCCTCTAAAATGCATTGAAGTGGAGGTCAGTTGAACACTTTCATTTCATTTGCACTCCTCTAAAGCGACTCATCTAAAGTGGCAATTAACTGCGTCCCATTGGGAGCTGCCTCATTGGAGCTGGGAGCCGTTGACTTAGATACTCAGAACAAACAGAAAAATCTAAAAAACACACTTAATATGCAAAAATATGTGTTAGCTTTACATACTGTTAGCTATCTCTCCACATCTTGGTATATACTTTACATTACATATCATTTAGCTGACACTTACAATACAATAAGAAGTGCAAAAAACCATGAAGATTCAGACTCTGAACAACAAGGAGAGTGCAGATATCTTCACCTCAAGCTAATCATACCATAGATCTGGTGAATCAGTTAAGGCCTAAATTAAGCAATAACTTAAAAACAACAACCCTAGCAGGTCAACATTAAGGACATTTAAAATGACTTTAGCCCCAACAGATTACACACAGTTATACAACAGTGAAAAACATCTTAAAGCAAAATATAAATCCTATACAGTCAAGATATCTGATTTATTCAAGGTTCAAAATGCATATATACTACATGCATGTATTACTTATCAATAATTATTTAGATGTCATATATTTGTGTTAATCCTTGTGTGGTGTTCGTGTTTGTGTTACTCAGCCAGTGTTCGTGGGTCTGGTGGACCCTGCGGCCTGTTGGGCTTCAATTCAACACAATCAAACTACCGTACTTTTCGGACTATAAAGCGCACCTGCATATGAGCCGCAGCAGCTAAACTGTCCGTCTGTCTTGCTCTCGTTCCGTCTCTCGGTTCCACTTTTACTTTGGCGCGCTACCTGTCTCACTCTTTTCCGGCCTCCAGCTTTTCCTGCTGGAGCCCGCCGCTTAAAGGTGGCGGGCGCGGACCGGTCCTAGAGCCCATAGCGTTAAAGGTGGTTAATTTTACCTGTAAAATCCATAGATTTAGGAGGTTCCCTAGTGGCCGTTAGCTGTACACAAAAATGGGGGGAAAAGTTGCGGTTTATAGTCCGAAAAGTACGGTATTTGATGTTCAAATACTCAACAGATGTTTACTTCATCTCAATTACAAGCAATATAAACAGCACTTAATATTTGCCCTTTTACATTTGTCACATCATGAATGAATCGAAGTGCTACTCCTTCGTTTGCCCACTGACCGGCTGGTCCTGTGGCTCGGCTTTTTTTTGTAACTAGCTGATGCTCAATCTCATCCTCTTCTTCAACGTCACTGTCAGACTCAGATTCTCAGAAATGTGATGCTCACATTCTGAAACCTCTTCCTCTTCCTCTTCCTCATCATCTCATCATCATCATCATCATCATCATCATCATCATCTCGTCATCAGTCATCGTCGTCATCGTCATCATCAGTCATCGTCATCGTCATCATCTCGTCATCGTCAGTCGTCATCGTCGTCATCGTCATCGTCGTCATCATCGTCGTCATCATCATCATCATCATCATCATCAAATGGTTCTCTCTCTTCCAGAATCCTTTGCAAGGCCCTCTGAGCAGAGCATCGTTTGGCCATCTTGATCAGCTGTCATACGGACCCAAACTGGCGAAGCTTTATTTATCGTGTCCCACATCAAATTTGCAGCTGGGATAGAGAGGGGAAAAAATAAAGATTGGTTCCTGCAAAACATAATGCGGGAATGTGAGAGCAGACAGGTGACACACACACACACACACACACACACACACACACACACACACACACCTCGCGGAGGGGGCCTCAATTGACCCGCAAATATGGCGCACCTATTATATGCGCTTATGTGGCACAATTAGTGTGGCGCGGTTTAGGCGCAAAAAACGATTTATCATATAATTTGTCTTTAGCTAAATAATGAAAACGGGTGCCGCAGACCTGAATACCAACAAGGGTTAAAACTACAGTCAATACAGTTTACAGTTACTGTACACGTACTACCACAAATGTAATTATTTTTATTTTATTGTTGTTTAAACTTCATCAACAGTGTATAACTTTCAAATTATTATTATTGTCTTGGAGGAAGCTAACGAATGTCTAACTTGTATATTCTAAAGGGGCCCTAGTGTGCAAATGTTCAGGTTCATATTTGTATTCTGTGCCTCTGTGACGTGTGTCCTCGCTTTAAGTAAGGGATCTTATTGATATGTTGCAAATGTATTATCTTTTCAATTTGCACACGGCATCTATTGCACGTCTGTCCGTCCTGGGAGAGGGATCCCTCCTCTGCTGCTCTCCCTGAGGTTTCTCCCATGTTCCCTTTAAACTGTGGGTTTTCTCTGGAAGTGTTTCCTTGTACGATGTGAGGGTCTAAGGACAGAGGGTCTAAGGACAGAGGGTCTGAGGACAGAGGGTCTAAGGACAGAGGGTCTAAGGATAGAGGGTCTAAGGATAGAGGGTCTAAGGACAGAGGGTCTAAGGAGAGAGGGTCTAAGGACAGAGGGTCTGAGGACAGAGGGTCTGAGGACAGAGGGTCTAAGGATAGAGGGTCTAAGGATAGAGGGTCTAAGGACAGAGGGTCTAAGGACAGAGGGTATAAGGACAGAGGGTCTAAGGACAGATGGTCTAAGGACAGAGGGTCTAAGGACAGAGGGTCTGAGGACAGAGGGTCTAAGGATAGAGAGTCTAAGGACTGAGGGTCTAAGGACAGTGGGTCTAAGGACAGAGGGTCTAAGGACAGAGGGTCTAAGGACAGAGGGTGTCGTATTGTCAAACTGATATTCTGTACACACTGTGAAGTCCACTGAGACAAAGGTAACATTTGTGATATTGGGCTATAAATAAACATTGATTGATTGATTGATTGATTGATTGATTGATTGATTTTAGCCTTTGCAGACTATCGGACAGGAACCCACAGAATGCACCGACGGCAGGGAAGGATCAAGTCCAACAAGGGCCTCTTGTATGTTCAAATTACAAGTATATACAGAATGTGTATCCTGCTCCTTTTGGCTTGAATATCACTGAAGACATATCACCTGTTTCCTTTTCAATGTCTGGAAATGAATGTGGCGGGTCTGAGAAATACTAATCGTTTCTTATTCTTGAAGACGAAAACATACGATGGGCTCTGATCCATGAGATGCGTTCTATATTGCTGACAAACTATATTACACACTCAATATAAAGTTCCAATCTCACTATGATTGATTCATGAGTTACAGGTTCTCCACTGAATTACATGTGTATTGAAGTTGCAACACATATAAGCACACAAAGACACAAATGCAAACAAAGTATACCAAGATAAAAGTATTTAAGCGACTTTATTGAACCTTCTCGACTTCATTTCCTCCGCTCAGCCCTCTGAGAGGAGAGGTTGATTCTGACCCTGAGATGTCTCGCTGTGTGTTGTTCCTAATAAGTGTGAGCATCTGCTTGCGTGTGTGTGTGTGTGTGTGTGTGTGTGTGTGTGTGTGTGTGTGTGTGTGTGTGTGTGTGTGTGTGTGTGTGTGTGTGTGTGTGTGTGTGTGTGTGTTGGTGTCTTGCTGTTAGTTGCTCTAGTTGTGAACCTCAGAGCGTCTGTCTGATTCGGCACCACATTAAATATGCGTTGCCATGGCATCCCACACAGAAGCGCTTCTCTAATTAAAGAATAAACAAAAACCACGGATCCAGAAAACCTTTGGATGAGCACATGGAGACTTTTCCACACAGTCCTTGGAAACTGTGTCCGTAACACTTTGCATTTTGTTGACAACTTGTAAAATGCATATATTAATAAGCTTGTGTTGTTGTTGTTGTTGTTGTTTTTTAGAAGGACAGAAGATTCAAGATGCAAAGGTTTTATTGTCGTATGCACAAAGCTACGGTGTAGAAATGGCAATTAAATTCTTCTGATCGGAGCTCCTCCAACAATGCAACATATATAATAAAATACAAAATTAAAAGTAGTGCAAAAAGTCGTTATACATGTCAATAGAATATGCAATTCATGTGTAATGATATGTTTTTAAGTGCATTATAATTAAGTCTTTCGAGCTAAATAGAAAAGAACTTAAAGAGTAATTGGTTAACATCATATTTAACAAACTAAATGTTCACATTATAACAATTAAAATAAATAAATGAAGTTGATTACCTTGGAAAATGTAAGCTTGATTTACGGAAACTGTTGACTTTGAAGCACACGAACTTTTAGGTACATCTGATTTTAATTAACTGTTGTTCTCACTTGTAACCCTAATTTAAATAATTACTTGAATGTTTCCAATTAAAGAAGTTATGTTAATTAAGTTATTCTCTTTTAAGTGCACATTTAATCAGAGAAGTTCTTTGTATTTACTTTGGTGTCCTCGGGAGATCAGATCTGCATTATTGGCAGCGTTGCCGTTGTCTTCCTTTGATGGTGCAAGTATTCCCTGATGGCGAGTGAATGTTCAGAAAATCTGTTGCCACTTCCTTCCTCAGCCACGAGCAAGCATACTCCTCATGCTGGGAGAACAGTTTGATGATAGGATGTCTGGAAGTAGAGATGTGTTTTAATGTCGTCTTTCTGTAGATGCCTGCGTGTCCTCGCTTGTTTTTCATGATGCATGCCACAAGACATGGATTCAATGAGGTAGAAAATGGCTCAAATAGCTTCTTATTATAATTGGTGGCATCCTACATGATCATGCCGCCACATTCAGAGCAGCTTGGGTTGTTTCACTTGAGAGATATCTGTACTTCTGAAGGCTTACGGCCCGTCTACACTACAGGCATCAAAAGATCTTGAAGCTGGGCGTGTCTGAGGCTTGGCGATTTCTCGCGCCCAAGGCGACCAACAACCAATCAGGAATCGCCCGTCCCCGGCATACAAAGCAATAGCAATGTTAAAACGAAGTAAACTGGATATAAAATCCCCAAACAGGCGAAAACCTACCAGTTTCCCCCACTGTCTCTGGCACCTCCCTCCATGCCTCGCTCCTCCGGTTTGTATCCCGGTAGATGAACAGAGACTGATCAATCAGCACCGGGTGATTCATTACCGCTCCATTTTTTTGAATATGAGGAAATGACCTGCGTAGTCTCTCCCAGCATACACGCGGTTTGATTGGCTAGCGCTTGTACTGTCATATTTGCATACGCGGGATTTGATTGGCTGATGCCAAGCATTGAGCCTCAAAAGTTGAACATTGTTCAATTGTTGATGCCGATAGATGCTCGTGATGCTTGCAAAGCCATGCCATACTCCCCACAATGCAGTTCGGTGTAGTGTAGACGAGCCGTTAGTGTATCTAAAGTAGGACCATATGGGTTGTTTGGTAGCTTTCAATCAAATATAATCCATGTTTTAGGCTTAACAAGCTACAAAATAATACTTAAAGGTAGGGTATGTAATTTTGGAGAAACCAGCTTGAGTGCGCTAGAATTTAAAAATACACAACACGGAAAAAATCTGCCCGTTCCTTCAGACTTCCTCACAGAGCCCCTCCTCCAATACACACGAACACGCACATGACCAATGAGGGCACGAGATAAGTCTGGGCCCAGATGGAAGGCTGACAGGCAGGTAGGCCATCCAGCTACTTTAGCCGGGCCGGCTCAGATGATTGGTCGTGCTTTTTACAGTAACCAGGCAACGCCTTATAGTTGTAATCAAGTGACCAGAAAGTATGCAAGCTCCACCCATTTCTCATTGCCTGTGAAAGAGAGATACTCATTGTGGTCTGGTAAGTAAACATGTTTACAAAAAAACGTTTTTTGCTTATCAAAGTACATTTTCTAGATGTCAGTTATATCGGCTGTCATGTCAAAAAGGTTTTAAACACATATATTGTATATGTTCATGTGTTGGCAGCGTATTAAACCATGTGAATCATTAAGCTAAAGATGACTCTGAATTTTAATGCGAGGCTATTTTTTCTAAAATGGTGGCTATGGGGTAAAGTGAACCACGGGCCTGGGGTAAGTTGAGCCAGTTTTTCAAATGGAGAAATGAATGAAAGTAGGCCAAGTTGATAATAAGAGCTCATTGTGGGCTACATTTAAAGCTGAATTTACCCTGTGTTTGATTGATGTATGAAATGGTATCACCATGTTTATGATTACTTTTCCTTTTAACATGTTAAAAAAATCAATCAATTCAATCGAAATTTATATTAAAAATATTTTAAAACTAAGCTTGTATTTGGTTTGTTATTTATTGTTTATAGTTACCTTTAAGATTAGTTGTAGGTATGCCCAGGTTTGAACAGGTATGCCCAGGTTTGAACAGGTATGCAGGTTTGAACAGGTATGCCCAGGTTTGAACAGGTATGCCCAGGTTCGAACAGGTTTGAACAGGTATGCCCAGGTTTGAACAGGTATGCCCAGGTTCGAACAGGTATGCCCAGGTTTGAACAGGTTTGAACATGTATGCCCAGGTTTGAACAGGTTTGAACAGGTATGCCCAGGTTTGAACAGGTATGCCCAGGTTCGAACAGGTATGCCCAGGTTTGAACAGGTACGACCCAGGTTTGAACAGGTATGCCCAGGTTTGAACAGGTTTGAACAGGTATGCCCAGGTTTGAACAGGTATGCCCAGGTTCGAACAGGTATGCCCAGGTTTGAACAGGTATGCCCAGGTTTGAACAGGTTTGAACAGGTATGCCCAGGTTTGAACAGGTATGCCCAGGTTTGAACAGGTATGCCCAGGTTTGAACAGGTATGCAGGTTTGAACAGGTATGCCCAGGTTTGAACAGGTATACCCAGGTTCGAACAGGTATGCCCAGGTTTGAACAGGTATGCCCAGGTTCGAACAGGTATGCTCAGGTTCGAACAGGTATGCCCAGGTTTGAACAGGTATGCCCAGGTTCGAACAGGTATTCCCAGGTTTGAACAGGTATGCCCAGGTTTGAACAGGTATGCCCAGGTTTGAACAGGTATACCCAGGTTCGAACAGGTTTGAACAGGTTTGAACAGGTATGCCCAGGTTTTAACAGGTATGCCCAGGTTTGAACAGGTATACCCAGGTTCGAACAGGTATGCCCAGGTTTGAACAGGTATTCCCAGGTTTGAACAGGTATGCCCAGGTTTGAACAGGTATAACCAGGTTTGAACAGGTATGCCCAGGTTTGAACAGGTTTGAACAGGTATGCCCAGGTTCGAACAGGTATGCCCAGGTTTGAACAGGTATGCCCAGGTTTGAACAGGTATGCCCAGGTTTGAACAGGTATGCCCAGGTTTGAACAGGTATGCAGGTTTGAACAGGTATGCCCAGGTTTGAACAGGTATACCCAGGTTCGAACAGGTATGCCCAGGTTTGAACAGGTATGCTCAGGTTCGAACAGGTATGCTCAGGTTCGAACAGGTATGCCCAGGTTTGAACAGGTATGCCCAGGTTCGAACAGGTATTCCCAGGTTTGAACAGGTATGCCCAGGTTTGAACAGGTATGCCCAGGTTTGAACAGGTATACCCAGGTTCGAACAGGTTTGAACAGGTTTGAACAGGTATGCCCAGGTTTTAACAGGTATGCCCAGGTTTGAACAGGTATGCCCAGGTTTGAACAGGTATGCCCAGGTTCGAACAGGTATTCCCAGGTTCGAACAGGTATGCCCAGGTTCGAACAGGTATGCCCAGGTTTGAACAGGTATTCCCAGGTTTGAACAGGTATGCCCAGGTTTGAACAGATATGCCCAGGTTTGAACAGGTTTGAACAGGTATGCCCAGGTTTGCCCAGGTTTGAACAGGTATGCCCATGTTTGAACAGGTATGCCCAGGTTTGAACAGGTATGCCCAGGTTTGAACAGGTATGCCCAGGTTTGAACAGGTATGCCCATGTTTGAACAGGTATGCCCAGGTTTGAACAGGTTTGAACAGGTATGCCCAGGTTTGAACAGGTATGCCCAGGTTTGAACAGGTATGCCCAGGTTTGAACAGGTATGCCCAGGTTTGAACAGGTATGCCCAGGTTTGAACAGGTATGCCCAGGTGTGAACAGTGGATCCACTTACCCCTGACCCGGATCAACTTACCCCTAACCCGGGGCAAGTTGAGCCACAAGACTTCTTTTTTTTAAAGAAGTAATATTTTCACTGCCCTTGATCAAATATGAATTTGTGTTTTCATTTGTACTATGTGTCATTTCTCCTTGCTTAGAGGACAGCATAGCTAAACAATGGCTCAACTTACCCCACCCTCCCCACCACGGCTTCCACAGATGACATTTTTTTATGGATTTATTGTCAAAGCATTTAATATATCGGGATGTTAAGAGCATTCCATGGAATATAACAAAAACTGTTTCTGAAGTGAAATTACCTACCCCACCTTTAATGATTGTTTTTTACTTTGGTGCTGCATATCGAGTAATGGACATTTCATTTCTTGTTGGATAATGCTATACCAGGCCTGTGGTAACAAGATATTCATTTCTATCTCTTTGTCAAAAGGACACAAACCAATTGCACTGTGGTGTTATCATCAGCTCGAAACATAATTGCGGCTTAATAGCATCAACGTTGTCAAAAAAGCAACGACCCCACAAACGATTGTCTTAAACTTTTAGTTAGACATGACACCGCATTTTAACGTCTTTAAAGCATCGTCATAATTGTATTGTTTTTGTTAATTAATGTCGTGTCCCTCTGTTGAATTGCCCCTTAAGGAATGATTGAAGTATTTTAAAAGTAATAATTTAGACCACGAAGTTGCTGCCACATTTCTAACCAAACCATGTTTAAGCTTTAGCAAGACATGTTCTAACTATTAAACTGTTATTAATTACATTGATAGCAAATGATAGTAACACCATTTTCAAACGGAAATTAAAGTAGCAACACGTTTTAAGTCGGAGCTTCTCTCGTTGCATGTTTGTCCTTTTCTTTCTCTTTTAGTCGGAGCAAAAGTTAATTCTGCTTGGCCGTTAATATGAGAGTCCCACGCCATGCTGGGGAAATGTGCGGGAGGCAAACTAACAATAATCATTTAAGTGCCTTTGAGCAAGGCATCGCTCCAGTAACCCGACAGTCAGACATACACCTTTGAAGTGGGCTGAGGAGTTAGATATGAAATGTAAGTAGGAGTGAATGAATGTGTTTTAAGAAGAGAAAAGAAAGCTTTGAAAAGCAGCCGAATATGCCGAGTGCCGATGAAGAAATGGTGTTAATGAAACCGTGAAGAGAGACGGAGATGGAGAGGAGCTCTGATTGACATACATACGGATCACAGTGTCTGTGTTTACTCTCTCGATTTCTTTATCAGTCTGTCACACACACACACACACACACACACACACACACACACACACACTCTGCTCAGTCATCAGTGAGGGATAAGGTAATGACAGGAGATGCACAATGAGAGGAGTCCCGCTGAGAGAGAAGATGCAGGAAGAATAACAGGAGTGTGTGTGTGTGTGTGTGTGTGTGTGTGTGTGTGTGTGTGTGTGTGTGTGTGTGTGTGTGTGTGTGTGCGTGCGTGCGTGTGTGTGTGTGTGCGTGCGTGTGTGTGTGTGTGTTATATTCAGCCTGTGCTCAGCAGGGGGTTGCAGCTAAAGAAAACAGAAGTGTTTTTCACACATTAGCTGACACACACACACACACACACACACACACACACGCACGCAGAAGGCTTTCACACGTTAACCAGCCTTGAGGAAAGCCTGACCATAAAAGAAAAAAGGCAGCAGATTAACGTTTCATAAAATATCCCAAGTATTTTTTCCCAACAATTTGGATGATGTCACCGAATGTTGATCTGCTATCTTGTGAAAATAACATTATCAATGAAACCCCCCAACAACAAAGATTGCATGTGCGTCTTTACTGGGGCATTGATTAAATCTCTCATTAGCTGTGGTGTTTTTAAAGGGATCTGAAATCTCAGCACAAACGAAATGGTGTGCCCCCCGCTGACAACAACACACAGGCTTCAGCCTTAACCTGATTGACTGAGGGCTTGAGATGAGACATGTGGGGGGGGGGTGACAGCCTAGCAGCAGGCGTTTTAAAGTGTAGGCGATTGCTCTAAAGTGTGGGTGTAGCTTGTTGTTATTTTTTGATGAAGGCAAAAAACCCAGAGTGGATATCTGAGCATGAACCCCTTCCTCTTTAGGCTATACGGTGGGATTCATAAATACTGACGTGCACTTATCCAAAGTGATTTACGGTGTCAGCTGAATGCTGGAAAAGCACGTTTGCTTTCCAAACGCTTCACTGCAGCATGAAGAGTGCAGTGCTGGTGCCCTGAAGGCCGAAAACCCTCCAAGAGTGACAAAGCATTCTGGGAAATTGTAGGTTGTGTTCCACGATATTGAACATGAAGATATGCCCATGTTTGAACAGGTATGCCCAGGTTTGAACAGGTTTGAACAGGTATGCCCAGGTTTGAACAGGTATGCCCAGGTATGCCCAGGTTTGAACAGGTATGCCCAGGTATGCCCAGGTTCGAACAGGTATGCCCAGGTTTGAACAGGTTTGAACAGGTATTCCCAGGTATGCCCAGGTTTGAACAGGTATGCCCAGGTTTGAACAGGTATGCCCAGGTATGCCCAGGTTCGAACAGGTATGCCCAGGTTTGAACAGGTTTGAACAGGTATGCCCAGGTTTGAACAGGTATGCCCAGGTATGCCCAGGTTTGAACAGGTATGCCCAGGTATGCCCAGGTTCGAACAGGTATGCCCAGGTTTGAACAGGTTTGAACAGGTATTCCCAGGTATGCCCAGGTTTGAACAGGTATGCCCAGGTTTGAACAGGTTTGAACAGGTATGCCCAGGTTTGAACAGGTATGCCCAGGTATGCAGGTTTGAACAGGTATACCCAGGTTTGAACAGGTATGCCCAGGTTTGAACAGGTATGCCCAGGTTTGAACAGATATGCCCAGGTTTGACAGGTTTGAACAGGTATGCCCAGGTTTGAACAGGTTTGAACAGGTATGCCCAGGTTTGAACAGGTGAACATAGAGAAGGGAATCGGTGCTGACATGGCATTAATTTTAACAAGTTTAAATTCAGTCAGAATACTGACTTTAATCTCAGACATTTAAAAAAGAAAATTCATCTTTATCTGATTTATATTAGAAGTCTGACTTTAATTTCAGAATTCTGAGTCAATTCTGAGCTCCAATTTAGATTTTTCCTCAAATTTAGATTTTTCCTCAAATTTAGATTTTTCCTCAAATTTAGATTTTTCCTCAAATTTGCTCAGATTTTAATTTGTTCTCGTAATTCTGACTTTTTTTTATCAAATGTTGACTTTTTTCTCTAATTCAGATTTTTTTCCTCAGATTCTGACTTTCTGCTCTGATTTCGATTTGTTTCCTCTAATTTTGACTTTTCTGAAATTATGACATTTTTATCAAATGTTTACTTTTTTCAAAGAATTCTGAATTTTTTCAGAATTTTTACTCAAATGTTGACTTTTTTCTCAGATTTGTGATTTTTTTACCGATTTGGATTTATTTCTCAGATTCAGATTTGTTCTCAGATTCTGAGTTTCTGCTCTGATTTGGACCTTTTCCTACAATTTAGATTTGTTCCTCTAAAATTGACTTTTTCGCTCCGATTTTTGACTTTTCTGAAATTATGACATTTTTATCAAATGTTTACTTTTTTCACAGAATTCTGAATTTTTTCAGAATTTTTACTCAGATTCTGACTTTTTCCTCTAATTTAGATCTGTCCTCAAATTTTGACTTTTTTCTCAGATTCAGATTTTTTCCGCACATTAAAAAAATCTATGATTGCATTTAATTAACCAATGTATCTCTTTCCCTTGCTATGGTGATGTAGAGTGGAGCTGATATGCAACCAAAACTCTGTCTGAAGAGAAACCAGGCTCGCATTGAAGGCCTTTAACGATTAGTGGCAGCGTGACGTGAAACTGCACTAAAAGAAAAAAAACTCCTTCAACAATCTACTTGCCAGCATTTATCACATCTTGTCTTTTGTATTTCTGCAAACTGTTCCGACTCAGCCATGAAAACTTTGTGGGTGTTTGCATTTAGACATTGTGTATGCACCACTTGTTAAATAAATACACAAACGGATTGATATTCATGTCTGCAGTTCGTTACCAAGGAAGTGAGAAGTATCAGCAGGACACTTCATTTCAGCGTAAACAAGGAGGAGGCAACTGTGACTCAATACATCTGGAAACAATTTACATCTGTTTGATCAAATGTTGTCTAGCTCCCCATTGACTTGCACTAGTTACTCAGTGGTCCCTGCAGGAAGCTGGTCTCCTTCAGAAAAGTGAACCCTTGTTAAAGTAATGGAACAATTCAAGAGAAGCGTAAACTGAACAGCTTGCAGCGTCTGAAGAGTGAGAAACTGTGGTTCCCCATTGACTACCAAATGAAAATATGCCATAGCAACCAGTTGCTAACACACAGCGGCATGAAACACTTTGGTTGTCTTGAAGAAACTTGTATTTTTAGGAAGAAAAAAAGTGGATTTCTGTTTCAGGGGCTTCTTAAAAAAGACCCCCCCAATCCATTGCTCCGTCCCGTAGCTGCAGTGTGTAGCAGCTAGCCCCCGACCACATGTCCTGATTGGAATGCATTGAGGTAAACGTAGTGAAGGCAGGGCATGCTGGTTCTGAGTGGGAGACGGAGATTAGAAAAAAGCCAAAGACAGATTTAAAGAAGGATCGAATGAGACAAGCAGAGAAAGCGTTGCTCTGCACCGAATGATACTGAAGCTGTGGAATCCAGCCGTCAATGTGTGTGTCAGAAGTCCGTTCTCTCAGGTCTGGTTAGTGTGTGAGATGCTGGTTGACGTAGCTTGCTGTGAGTGTGTGTGTGTGTGTGTGTGTGTGTGTGTGTGTGTGTGTGTGTCTTTGTCCGTGTGCATGTGTGTGTGTGTGTGTGTGTGTGTGTGTGTGTCTTTGTCCGTGTGCATGTGCGTGTGTGTGTCTTTGTCCGTGTGTGTGTGTGTGTGTGTCTCTGTCCGTGTGTGTGTGTGCGTGTGTGTGTGTGTGTGTGTGTGTGTGTGTGTGTGTGTTTGTGTGTGTGTGTGTCTTTGTCTGTGTGTGTGTGTGTGTGTGTGTGTGTGTGTGTGTGTGTGTGTGTGTCTTTGTCCGTGTGCGTGTGTGTGTCTTTGTCCGTGCGTGTGTGTGTCTTTGTCCATGTGTGTGTGCGTGTGTGTGTGTGTGTGTGTGTGTGTGTGTCTTTTCCGTGTGTGTGTGTGTCTTTGTCCGTGTGTGTGCGTGTGCGTGTGTACCCTTGGTTGCTCAAGTGTGTGTATGATATATAATATGATTTATTTTCCACATATGCTGTGTGTGAGTGTGTGTGTGTGTGTGAGTGAACGCGTTGGCCTAGTTCCCATCACAGTCTAAGCCGTCAGAGATGAGGGAGGGACACAGGGAGGAGATTGAAATGCAAAGCGTGATGTTTACGTTTCCTTTTCGCAGAGCAACCCGTCTGACTTGAGCTCGATTGGGAAAATGGATGCACTGATTGAGAAACGATGTACCGATGATACCAATGTTTACAATAACAAATATGACATGTGTTTTCAAGAAAGTCAGCATTTAGCAGGACACATTCAGTCATGTGTGAAACAACCTTTTTTAAAACCTTTTTTTACAGGAAAGCATTTAGCAAAGCAAAACTCTCAGATCCCGTTCAGCTCCGTTACAACTCCACTCAACACGAACACGCTTTCAGTCTTCAATAACTCCACTACATTATGTCGAGCCATATTTCACCTCCTGTGTATTTTCAAACAGAATACTAAGGTCTCGTCCCTGATCGTCCTCCAAGACAGTTTAATAGACCCAGACGACAAAATGCACTTTTTAAACTTAACTTTAAAACAAACCAGATATATTTATGGCAAACCGTTGTTTTCAAACCATTGGTGTCTTCTCAAAATCAGTTGCACCAAAAAACAAATCAATAATTACTAATGTTTTGCCAAAGTTTATGTTGATACAGGCGCCGGTTCTGTGGGGTGACGGCCCGTCCACACAGCGGCGTGCGTTGACGCCTCGGCAGAAGCGTCAGCCAATCAAATCATATGCCAGTACAAGCTCTAGCCAATCAAACCGCTGCTTGTGTGTCAGGGGCGGGACATTCATGTGATTGGTTGTTGGTCGAGCTTCAGACACGCCAAGCTTTTTCCAAAGCCGCCGTGTGGACGGGCCGTTACGGTACGTCCACACGGCAGCGTGCGTTGAAGCTTGCCGGCGGGCGTGTCTTTTATTAATTCCCCACGGGGATTAATAAAAGTCCATCCATCCTAGCTCGCGACCAACAACCAATCACATGAATCTCATAATGACCAGAGGGGCATAGAGCTGCCATCCCCACCATACGTCATCTCACATCATTCAGAGCTGATTGGCTGTAAGTACGTGTGCCGCGAAAAGTGTGGTGTGTGAAGAGGAGACGAGAGAGAGCTGCGGCGTCCTAAAACCAGGAAGTAAGCCGCGCATGGCTTCCCTCCACAGAAAGCAACGAGATTTCTCCATAGGATTTTAGAAAATAGCTCCAAATAAGATCTGTGGGAAACGTAGCTGTTAGATAAATGTACGTTTTGTTCAGCCGGATAATATCCACATGTCTACCCTACTTTTATCATTTTCGAATCATAAATCTATCGATTAGATTTATGATAGACTTTTGAAACTACAAGAACATACAGTAAGGAGGACTTTTACAAAAAAGTACGGAATCGGAAGGATAGGCAAATGGACTTAATCTTCAAGTCAAGGTAAGACCGCAATGTTATTGAAAATGGGATCTTACTAAGAGAGAACAATTCAATATTTAAATGATACAATTACATTTTGTGGGTAGCCTTCTGTTGAACTGTCTGTTTAAAATTAATTGAAGCATTAGACAAAAAAAGCTTTTGAAAATAATATTATATTTTGATTTAGGTCAAAATATAATATTTGTAAACCTGAAGAGTCGGAGCCTCAGCAGCCATGAACCTCACTGCAGAAGCGTATAGACATCTACGTGTTTTGTGCCCCACCACTTTTGTACATATAAAAGCGCCACTGTGTGTTTCATATTTGTATTATTTATTTCTGATGTATTTCACTCAAAAAAACTTAAGTGGAAACGTTTTCACTTATATGATTAAAAAAAAATGGCAAAGTGGCAAGGCTTGCCCGCCCTGCGTTGGGGGGGTACAGTGACTCATTTGGGGGGGCATGGCCCGCGAATGACCCCCCATGACGCCGACCCTGCCTCTCATTCCAACTCCCCTTTCATTTCCTCAAATGTATCCACCTCAAGCCCAGAGTGGAGCCTCTGAGTGAAGGAGTCTGGGGTGTAGGAGGCGAGCTAATGTTTGGCATTGTCTGGCTGATTAAAGCATGCAAACAAGTGATTGCTATGCAGCTCTGCTCCTCGCTGCTAACTCATACACAAGGCTGCTCTGTGCTCTCGCTCGGCACGGCTCTCCGTCTCCACATCTCTCACTTTAATTCTCCATCTTTCTCCGGCCTCTGTACATCTCTCAATCCTCTTCTCTTTGGGTCACTGGGATTTGCTTTATACCTATCACTACTACTCAGTTAGATATATTAGCTTTCTTTTGCAGGATAGCCCTCGATGAAATAGGAATAATATGTTGTTTATAATAATAATTAGAACATACAAATGCAAAACAAACAAATAAAAGTAAATGCATTCTCAAATAGTCTGTCATGTTCAACAGGGAGAAGCTTAGAAAACGTGTCTGGTCCTCGAGCGTACATTGAAAATAAAAAATGAAGTCATCGTCATCAGCGCCATGTTCGTCATGTTTTAAACACATAACCATTGTTTTTATAACAAGTGTGAGTTCACAGGTCTCGCTCATAGATATTCATGATTTGGTTTTGTTTAAATAAACTTCTACAATAGTTCAGCTACTCATTGCAGTTAGTCCACAT
>CM070497.1:34265215-34275215 GCA_036324585.1 Champsocephalus esox
GACGCTGTAGTGTGGACGGGCCGTTATGAGAAATCTGATTTACAGTCAAAATCCTGAAACATCACAACACATGTTTGTCTCAGTGGGCTTTAGCGATTGCACACGAACAACAGTGCATTCAGGTTCCTGAGAACAAATCGGCAAAACAATCGAGTATTTGTTTTGTCCTCCACTTCAACTTAATGTCTTACATTTAGAATTTTAAAAAAGCGTTGAGGTTTTTTTATCCATTTCTTTTTGTTCGTTGTTGTTGTTTTATTTTTTTTACTACAAATGCCTCTAAAACCTTTCCAGGAGAAAAATCTCAGCTTGAAAGTTGAAGACTGATGGTTTCAGATCCAGACGTTTTCTGGGGTGGAAATGGGTTTGGTCCTCGATCATCAGAAACAGAAAGGTGAGAGGACAAGCTTCATATCAAATCATGAAAGGAAAATATATGTCTCTGATCGGGGAAGAAAATCAATCCGTCTTTTAGTTTTCAGAAATCTTGCCGCCCCTAACCGACACACATTAAAAACATCTAAATAATATGAAGTGATTGGGTTAAAGACTTAAAGCCATGTGCATTAAGCATTTTAATACATCCAAAAGACTGACTCGTTCTTTGAAATTCATTCTCTCTGCACGCTAGACATCCAGGAGAGAAAGGACTGGGTGCAAAAAGAGTTGTTTACATGTTCCAAAAATATCCTTTAATTACATTTGGCAACCTGCCCTTTATCTTAATCTAATTATGTCATTTTGCATCCAATGTAATAAAGGCCTGCCAAATGCAATAATGAAAATGTGTATTATCATCGAGTGTTCCCCGCTGAACGGAAGCCCCTGCTGGTCCGGTAACAAATGAGCACGGAGTCAGAGCTTTTCAAACCCTGCCATTATCAAAACACAGACATTTACAAAAAGGACTGCCTGCCGCTCAGAGCCATTCAAAACAATCTGACATCCGGCGCGGATGCTTTGTGGGGACAAGTTTCCTGAAATGTCTCAATGTAGAACTCAGAAGAGCTGCCAAACGGTATAATTATATATATATATATATATATATATAGTATTACCATGTTGTATTGTTAGTTAGTGAACTGGAGCTAGCTGTTAATTATGAAGAAATATCTCAACAAATCCTAAAAAAGACATACTATAGAATAGACTTTTTATTAGATGTAAATGTACCCTTGTTACAGACCTACAGTCCTTTCAGAATACACAGGTCTCCACAGGGTCCACAGTTAGGATAAGGCAACATCATTATTTAGTCAGGTTTGGGGATACCATTGTTGTTGGGAAAATGATACGGAAGTGGCGTTGTTACGTGCGAAAGTATCGTAACAAGTAAATCATTCTGGTTTCACGCAGGACACAAAGATGTCTCCTGGTAAAAGTCTGGATAAACAGTTCTTACGCAATCGCTTGTTCGAGTTCGACCGTTCAGCAAACCGTCCTGATCTTCATAATAACTACGGCCACTAGAGGGCTTTCTCACCTGAGCCTCTGACAATATGACGGTTGCTCAATTAACGGTGGGGTAGGTAAGTTTGAGAAACCGGCTCCAGATCGCTAGAATTTGAAAATACACAACCGGAGAAAATCTGCCACTTCCTCACAGAGCCCCTCCTCCAACACACACGAACGCGCACATGACCAATGAGGGCACGAGATCAGTTTGTGCCCCGATGGAAGGCTGACAGGCAGGGTCGGCCACCGTTGTACTTTTTACAGTACCACGGCTTCTACAGATGACATTTGTTCATGGATTTGTTGTCAAAGCACTTCAGATATTCATTGCTATCGGGATGTTAAGAGCATTCCATGGAATATAACAAAAAGTGTATCTCGAGCCGGTTTCTGAAACTTACCTACCCCACCGTTAACCATGATGTCTTGTTTTTGTAAACTATAAAATACAAATCATATTTACTTAGAATAGTTACATTGTACACATGACTAAATGATGCCTGTTTGCTTGCTAGCCAAAATACGTTACAGAACTGCCTCCAAATGCGCTGAAGGTAAAGTGATAAAACTGATATAAATCGTCCAACAGAGATACGATATTGGCAATACCTAGTAAGTAAAAGGAGCATTAAAAGCATCGATTACACAGAACTTCCTTTGAGTTTATATCAGTGGAAGCGTTTTTCGAGCTCTAAAGAGGACCCTCAAATGTGGGGAATAATGTCCACAAGAGGCAGCAAACACTCACTTTAATCTGATACCTTGTTTTAATAAATATGTGTATGTTACTGTACTGTAAACATCTGGAATATATCCACACATAATTATATGAATAAATAAAAAGCGTGGCTTTACTCAAATACATCCCAAAAGGAGACATTCAAAAACCTTCCGTTACCGACTGAACTCTTTTCCCTGGGGTATATTCCATCTTCGTCCTGATTGGCCAGTTGCTATTTTAAACGGGGCTGTTAATGAGCCAATCATCTTTCAGAAAGAAAGGTCTTCCACAGACGCTCCTCCCTCCTCTCCGGTTATTGGTTGCCTTTGAGATTCTAAGTATACGCTCTCATCCAATGAGGAGAGAGCAACTGTTGCATTCAGTACTCCTCCTTCTGCTGCAGCCTCTCAGTCTGGATGCAGATCTGAAGAGAGGAACAGTGTCGCGATAGAGGGGGAATTAACACTTATGCATTAAATACAACAAATATATCGCAGCATAAGTGTTTTTTACACACAAATCTCATACATTTAAATACAATTAAACCACAACTTTCCTTCACGCATGCGAAAGTCAAAAGTGGCTCTTTCGAGATGTATTGCCCTTAATATGTTGTATGTATAATGTATGTAATGCCACGACTAATCTCCTTATCCGCATGTTGATTTAAATATGGACGTAATAACGACATATATGATTACTGTAACAAACCCGGATAACCCGACAGAGGAGAAAGTGAGAGGAGAGAGAGGATTACTCTAGTTTCCAACGCCCTCCATCGGCAGCGACATCTCCCTCCCTCTCTCTCTCCCCCTCTCTCTCTCCCCCCTCCTCCCGTTGCTGCTGCTGCCGCGCGCCCGTTCGTCTCGCTCACACCGCTTCCGAGGCTCGTGGAGAGAGGACAGATAAACGGCGCTGACTGAACCGGATTTCATTGCCGGAGGAGGGAGGGATGCTACGGTGATTTCCCGTTGTATTCTCCTGACAACCACCTCCATCACCACCACTCCTCTCCATCACCTCAGTATTGGAACCTTATCAAGAAGTCTGTCTGTCATCTTTTTTTAATTTCATCTTGCTTGATTGGTAAGGGGATTTGTCTGCCTCTGCGCTCCAGCGGATAAGAAAAAAGGACATTTTGGGTTTGTTTTGTTCTCCTCCGCGCGCACACTCCTAACAGAACAAGCTGGGGTTCCCATCAGTGGATGTGTTGGACATCTGATAGAAGAAGCAGTACTTGTTGAGAGATCGGCTTGTATCTATTGGAGGGGATTTCCTTGGAGAGACGGACGGCTGCGCACGGACCCTCTCACTTCCAAAGGTAAGGCTTAAGTTCAATAATTCTGCATCCACACAGTCCCCTTCACCCCCTTCGTGTCCGCGGAGGCTTTTTAATGTGCGTAAAACCCGGAGAGAGAGACCGGAGTGAGGGCTCTGGGTTCCCGGGATGCTGGTTCGAGTCTGGATTGGTCCACGCGCAGGATTGTCACACATCAATTACACGTTAAAATGTCACCATGGACGTTTACGTGTGAGATACTAGAGTGTTTGCGCATGAGAGGTAAAGTGTGTTGGCTCTGCTGCCGAAACAGAGCTCACTTTCTTCAGTGGATGGCGGTTGGATCGGTGCGTTTTATTCACACGCTGTATGTCTTCACATATTCAGCGCAGTGTGTGTCTGAGTGCGGTTTTTCCGCTCGTTTGGCGTGTGTGTGTGTGTGTGTGCGTGTGCAAGTGTGCAAGTGTGCAAGTGTGTGTGTCTGGCCACGTATAAAGGCAGATCTCGGTGCTCGTGTCGCTGCCTCCCGGAGCCTCTGCGTAACGGCTGGATGTGGACCGAACCACATCATTCATAAAGGAGAGAAACCACTCAATCACTTCAACAATTCAAACGAGGCATACCTTTCCTGGAGCGGCAGCTATTTGACTGTCTCGTCCTCTTTTATCCAAACTCATCTCCTCAGTATTTCACCAACTCTATCGTCATCTCCTCGCAGACACCTCTTTGCACGGCTCATTATCTCTGTGTGGAATCAAGCTCTTGAAACGAGAATCCCTAAAGATCCCATATGGTTAGTATTCAGTCCATTTTAATACTTTAGCAGAGCCTCGTCCTTGCTCTCTCCATGTGGTGAAAGTGCATAAAATTGCTTAGATATCATTGCGCCCGTAGGGTCATTTCAGACACACTCTGCATTCAATTATGTCCGCGCGCTTGGCTCCGCGTGCCTGCAGGGCCACATTATAGATCAGCCTTTCATTGTTGCGCATGCATATACCATTGAAATCTGCTGGTTGCTATATGATACATGATGGATGCACGGGGCACCGAGCTGCTGCTGATGAGTGGGTGAGTGGGATATCGGGGTATAATTTGGGCAGCTGCAATTCCGCTGCGTGTTCAGGGAGAGGCGGTCGGGAGTCTGTTGGTATTCATGGCACAGCTCAAGATTGCTGCTCTGAAGCAATAATCTCTCTCCCTCTCCACCTCTCTCTCATTCTGTCTCCCACACTGTTGCTCTATGAAATGTCTCCCCCCTTCCCAGGCTCTCTCCCTTCTGTTTCAGTCTTATGGGAGCCGTTGAGAAAATCATTTGCCGTTGTATTTTATTCGCTGTTTCTCGCAGCATTTGTAATCTGCAAACCCTTCGGAGGAACTTGCGGCAGTTTGTTAAACAAAGAGAAACTTCTAGTACAGGTGATTTTGTTCTTTGTATCAGCGTGTTCCTCCACGCATCCTTATGATGTGCTTCTCAGACAGTGCTTCGCTGGTTATTCCCGCTCCCCTGCATGTTCCTAATTAGTCTTCAGACCAGTCAACATCTTTAGAAGAAACACTGACTTCTCCCTTTTTTCTTCTGAGTTTACTTTGAAGCCACTCAGAAGACACATCACAGGAACATAATGCCTGCGTTAAATCGCTGCTTCTTTCTTCGTATAGTTGCTGTTGGACCGGGCTTCACATCGCAACATCCTCACTGCAGTGTTTTTGTAAACAGCAAAACAGTATTGTCCAATGTGTGCTCCATGATGTTTTGCTTAATTCACTTCTTAAAGGTGGGGTAGGTAAGTTTCAGAAACCGGCTCGAGATACACTTTTTGTTATATTCCATGGAATGCTCTTAACATCCCTGATAGCAATGAATATCTGAAGTGCTTGACAACAAATCCATTAAAAAATGTCATCTGTAGAAGTCGTAATACTGTAAAAAGTACAACCAATCCGTTTAGCGGATTGGATGGCCTACCTGCCTGTCAGCCCTCACAAACTGATCTCGTGCCCTCATTGGTCATGTGCGCGTTCGTGTGTGTTGGAGGAGGGGCTCTGTGAGGAAGTGGCGGATGTTCTCCGGTTGTGTATTTTCAAATTCTAGCGATCTCCAGCCGGTTTTTCAAACTTACCTACCCCACCTTTAATTCTTCTAGCGCCCTGCATGTCGGTCACAGTAACTCAGCTTGAAGGGAGAGAATCAAGAGGGAGTGAGAGAGGAGACATGGGGACATACGAGTGAAAAAGCGTCAGTGTTTCATCAGAGAACCGCCGGCTGGGACGTGCAGACAGAAAGTGCCCGTCATCACTTAGCTATCTCAGGACAGCTAGCTGCCTTTCAAGGCTTTATGTCCGGGAATGTGATGTATATTCTTTAAAAGCAGAAGCCGCTTGTATCATGGTGAGCAGTATAGCAACCTGCTGTGGGATAACACTTTTCACTGATGTTCAGCCAGGGAAATGGCAGAGAGGGTGACAGTAATGTCGGCAGATTTGTGAACGTGGTGGCAGGACCTGGCAGTGGAAATGCTCTGTGTTCCTTCTGGAGCAGGGGTGTCGAACTCAATTTCATCTCGGGCCACATCAGCATCATGGTCGCACTCAAAGGGCCGGTTTTATATACATACAAAAAATACATTTATAAATATTTAATACATTTAAAATAATGTATTATATTACATTATTGCCGTCTGCATTGGATTATTATCGGATAGGGTAATAACTTAAGTCTCTTCAGTGAGAATGTCACAAAATGATTTAAAAAGAAAAGCCAAATTCTGGAAAGAAAGTCAAAATAAAATAAGTGACATTTTGAAAAAAAAGTCCGATTCTGAGAAGAAAAGTCAAACTTCAGATGCATTGTGGGACATGTAGTTTATGGGCAACGTGCTTCTGTAAAGTAGCATGTAACCGTATAGTAAACATTTTATATTCTTTGCAGGCTCTTGTGGGGCCACAGAAAATGAAGTCACGGGCCGGATTTGGCCCCCGGGCCTTGAGTTTGACACCCCTGTTATAGAGATATCATTAAATGTGTGCATCGCTTCAAGCCTGTTTGAAAAGGCCAGAGAATGAAGCTGCGCTGCTAATCAAGGTTACAGACTGTTGGCGGGGAGTATACACTATGAAGTGCTCGAGGATCATAAAGAGAGAAAGTGCCTCCACAAAAATAGACCGTAGAAATATTTGCATTTATATTATTTGGACTTTGTATTTGAGTTGCCACAGTTAGTTCGAGTTGGCATATGTAATCCCTGGACAGCTGTTGTGAGTCATCCTAAAAATACATCGCATTTCAAATAAAAATAGATTCAATCAGTCGGAAAATGTCAAATAGAAACATACATGTGGCATAGCATGTGACTTCATGAAACATTCACACTGTCATGTTTCTTTCTTTGATTGTTCACGTCAGCATTGCCAAAGCTACTCTTCCCTCGTTCTTCAGATGCACGTGGAAGGAGCAAAGCTTGGCCAACTGGAATGACTTTAAAGGAAACTGACGGCGAACACTGACGGAGCTCAGCAGAGGATTAATTTATTACACTGTAATATTTATATTTAATTAGACTCCAGCTGCTCCGCTATCACAAACCGTGGCATTGTACATGTGTTTCTTTGAAAGTGGAGGAGATGAGGAGGCAGACTTCAGAGGAGAGTTAACGTGCTAGGTGACGACAGAGGGAGCTGTTGGGCTTTCTGCAGAAACGACGAGCTGCTTTTTCCTTTTCATTCTTTCCAAATCCCTCTTTTTTCTCTCTGTCTCCATGTTTTTAGTTTTTCTCCTCCTTCGTCCCTCTCCCTTTTCTACGAGACAGAGAGATGGAGAGGTAGTTAGGATCCCCACACCACCACACACCACACCACACACACACCACCACACACCACTGTCTGGATAAGCATGTCCATCCTGACTTCTGTTCAGATTTACTTTACCACCAAGAGAGAGAGAGAGAGAGAGAGAGAGAGAGAGAGAGAAGGGGGAGGGGGAGTAGAGATGGGGGACTGAGGAAGTTGTTTTCTCTCTCTTTGCTTCTGCTCTGTTTTCTCCCCGGTCCCTGAGACGCAGAAACCCGAGTCAGCATTTGACTTATTTAATTGTTTGAATGTGTCTCCGTCCCTTCCTGCTCCGAGTTTTCCAAAATATTTAAAATTGTATCTCTACAGAAATCCTTTCGGTTTGTTTTGATCCACAAATAATTTAAAAATGCCCGTCCAATCACGGGACATAGTGGAGATATGTGAAATAGGACAACCTGTTAAGCTGACAATCAACTAAAGTATTTCAAGTATACACACCGAAGAGTTAATGTATCACACTAACAAGAACTAATGTTCTATTATTGTAAAAGACTAAGATCATATTAATCCCCTGAGGGGAAATTCAGCTTTTCACTCTTGCGTTGCGTTACAGTTCCACACACAGGCCTGAAACACACACACATGACCGGCACACATGCACTGTTAAGAGGTACCAGTCCACTCTGGATCTTTGGTCTGATTTGGCACTTGAACCAACAACCCTTCTGTTCCCAAGCCGCCTTGTATAGTCCCCTTTGCTGCTTTACTTTTACTGAACTGAGGCTGTGGCTCAGTGGATAGTGTGATGGACTTTCAAAGTCACAGTTCGAGTCCCACTGCAGTCAGCATGTCGTTGTGTCCCTGGGCAACACCCTTCACCCCACATGGCTCCTGTGGGGATTTTCCACAGTACTGAATGTACGTAAGTCGCTTTGGATAAAAGCGTCTAACAAGTCACCTGTAATGTAATAATACGTATTTGCTTCTATGTTGAACTGCGTCAAGAGAAGCATGCAAGACGTCGTTGTACCTGAGTATAAAGACAACATAAATGTATTCTAATCCTCTCTACTAAATGGCCCCTAATCAGTTTGAACACTGGTCTTCAATAAGTAAGGTTGCAGTGATTTATAGTTACAGCAGTGCGATGGGATTATAACTCTAATCCCCAGATTAAATATCCGAGGCAGTAATTAGTGCTTCTGACCTTTAATCTCTCCACTTGCCCTCAGGAGGAAAGGAAAGACAGTGACTGATTTGTCTCCACTTAACGAGGGGTATAAGGTAGATTTGGGGGGGGGTATTTCCTGGGGTATCGGGGCATGTGAGGCTCACAGGTGGTTCAGTGCTGTTGACATAGCTTCCTGGCAGTCTGATGTCGCGGGTTGAGTTTCCCCCGGACGCTGAAGCGTGGGCTTTGTTTCCTTTCCTTTTCGCGCATGTGCTTTCACTTAGCGCTCGGCATTCCCGTCACAAGAACAGGGAAGTCACCCACGTGTATAAATACAATCCAAATCGACATTTTAAGTCAGTCTTGTATCTATTAACTGTGTGAAAACGATTGTGTTAATGTTCTGCCGGCATCCCACTGCATGCTGGGATTTAATCGAATCACTTCTTAGACCCTGAATGAAATTAAAGTTAGTGCGCGGGGAAATGTTTTTCTTCTCTTTCTGCGCAGAGAAAGAAACGTGTGACAGCGTGATTAATACAAGTGTCCCGGGCTCTCGTTATGTTGGAGGAGAGTCACATTGAAGTCATTAAGGAGAGCTGGAAGGATGCTCATAAAGACCCGGAGAGACGGGAAATAAAAGGCACCACGAATACCAACAAAAAACCCCACTCGGAGCAATCAAACAGCAACACGTGGCGACACAGGAAGGCAAGGCACGTTTATGTATACAGCCCCTTTCCACACAAGGCAGTTCAAAGTGCTTTACGACACATGAGAGACTTTAAGAAAATGGCATTTCAAATCAGTCGTTAAAAAGAAAAGACAATAAAGAAACATTAGGAACACTCCGGCATGACAACTTCTCAAAAGCGATTCTGCTTAGTCATCGTCTCTCATCCTCCAGAGGGCATGATAACAACAAAGCTGTATTCATATCGCACTTTCATACAGCACATGCAGCTCTCAGTGCTTTACAGAATGACACATGACAAGTTAAAAACAAACAACAACAACAACAACAACAACAAGAAATAACTTTAAAAGGTACATGCAGCAAAATATAGATCAGGTTAATAGACACAGAGAAGACACGAGAGACGATGCAGCAATATACAGCTCCGTACAACAAAGTGAACTTATCGGTACAACAGAAATACAAATGAAAGATTAAGACCTATAGAGTAAATAAAACAATAGGTAAACAATAAAGACTAAGATAACGAAGGCCTCCGGCTGATCAGGAAGTGTGACGGTGTATAAAGTTAGAACATGTTGTTTCTCTACAGTTTAACCTTTCCTCTCGAACATTTTGTACAGGTGACGAGGCCGTGGTGTGTGTGTGTGTGGGTGGGGGTGTGTGTGTGTGGTGTGTGTGGGTGGGTGGGTGGGTGTGTGCGTGCGTGTGTGTGCGTGCGGGCGTGTGGTGTGTGTGCATGTGTGGGTGCGTGCGTGCGTGTGTGAGTGTGTGTGTGTGTGTGTGTGTGTGTGAGAGATAACGCCGGATCGATGTTAAATCAGGATCAAGGAGTGATTTCATTGATCTCGTTATTGATGATCAGACCGCAGCCTGACGGGCATC
>CM070497.1:34280215-34290215 GCA_036324585.1 Champsocephalus esox
AGAGACATGACTGATATGAACCTGAATATCAGCAGTCGAGGACTCTTTAAAGTAGAGACACTACATACTGATATACACCTGAACATCAGCAGGAAAGGACTCTTTAAAGTAGAGACACTACATACTGACATACACCTGAACATCAGCAGGAGAGGACTCTTTAAAGTAGAGACACTACAAACTGATATACACCTGAACATCAGCAGGAGAGGACTCTTTAAAGTAGAGACACTACATACTGATATACACCTGAACATCAGCAGGAGAGGACTCTTTAAAGTAGAGACACTACATACTGATATACACCTGAACATCAGCAGGAGAGGACTCTTTAAAGTAGAGACACTACATACTGATATACACCTGGACATCAGCAGGAGAGGACTCTTTAAAGTAGAGACACTACAAACTGATATACACCTGAACATCAGCAGGAGAGGACTCTTTAAAGTAGAGACACTACATACTGATATACACCTGAATATCAGCAGTAGAGGACTCTTTAAAGTAGAGACACGACTGATATGAACCTGAACATCAGCATAATAGGGCCCCTTTAATATAATGTTTGTTAAATTAAGCATCAAAAATCCAAAAAAACCGTTTTATCACATAATAAGTATGCTCACTAATGCCCCTCTCTCCTCATTGATTCAGATCAGTAGATACGAAGGTGTGCTCTGAAACAGAATGTCGATCCGGTGCAGATTCACACGCTCAGCACGAGGGTCTTCAGATGATATAACCACCAACACACACAAACAAGACTTTGAGATGTGACGGCGTGTAGTGGCAGGTGATGAGTCATGCACATACACAGGGAGAAATGGAGATAACAGTACACACACACACACACACCACACACACACACACACACACCACACACACACCACACACCACACAAAGCCTGTTTTTCTTTCTACAAGACAGAGCATTACTGCAAGGCTGACCTCTTCACCATAATAACTCCTCTCCGGTCTCCTCTCTCCGTCTCATTCTTCATTGTCTTCTCCTCCTGACTCCCACTCTCTTTTTTAAGCATCCTCCCTTCTCGTTCCGACCCTCTCATATTTACGCCTCTCTATCGATGCTCCATTGCGCATGACGCCTAATTCTGTGGCATGTGATTGAATGAGACTTCTTCTTCTTCATTGAGAACTATTAATGTCTGTGTGCAAGCGGCTTCGTGCCCCAAATCCTTTACCATGACTCAGCCTTACGGAGCAGCGCGCATTTAATACTTCCTTCGTCTTCCCTTTCGTTGAAGAAGCCGCTTCTATGGTCCCTATATCTAAATAGTCTCGATTCCTTTATCTTCCGCTGTCTCTTGAGGTTTCAGTCGCAGCTGTGACTGCCTTGACCTTTTCAGCTAAAGGAAAGAAGTGGACGACGTAGCCTCCTCTAGGACAGGACAATAGTTATTTTACAATGAAAAGGAACCAAGGTATCTACGGGGAAGTGCAATGGCTGACACAAGGCATGTCCTATAGGGGAAGATCTTGAACACACACCCATCATCCATTGCGTATTAGATATGATTTCCAGTACTGTGTGTGTAATGCACAATAACATGGCCGTGGCTGTCCTTGCAATCCATTTGAAATGTGAAGCTGGAGTTATTTATACACCCGGTGATGTCGCCATAGCTCTGAGCCATATTCAGACATGGTATATGTTCGCAGAGCTCATGTGGAGTGACATCAAATTAGTGGCTGCCATGTTTATTGTTATTGTGATGTTTACGAAAGCAAGCCAGTGCCATCAAGCCTGTTTATCTTCTGCTGGCAAGGTTGAGCTAACAAGGTCGCAGTGCGTGTGTGTGTGTGTGTGTGTGAGTGCACATGTCACTCCAATGTGCCGTGCGTGTGTTTTCACATGCCGGTGCTAAAGCTGACCGTGCAAGGTCACCGTGGAAACCTGTGATCCTGAGAGCACCTGAGCGTGAGCATCAGCAGAGAAACACAAAGCTGCCCGTCCACATATGCGTCTCCGTATGGTGACATGTGCAAGTTCACCCTGGGCTCTGTGTGTGTGTGTGTGTGTGTGTGTGTGTGTGTGTGTGTGTGTGTGTGTGTGCGTGTGTGTGTGTGCGTGTGTGTGTGGGTGTGTGTGTGTGTGTGTCTGTGGTCGAGCATTACTATACTTGTGGGGACCTTTGACAGTGTGTGTGTGCATGCGTGTGTGTGCGTGTGTGTGTGCGTGTGTGTGTGTGTGCGCGTGTGTCTGCGTGTGTGTGCGCGTGTGTGTCTGTGTGTGTGCGTGTGTGTGTGTGTCTGTGTGTGTGTGTAGACAGGGTAAATACATCACATTTGTCTAGACAGCTGTTTTGACCTTTTGCTATGAGAAAGTAGTCCTGATGTTTTATTCAACAAGGCAGCGTAGGGATCTCTAAGAGCAGCTTATAGCAATAAGAGCTGCATCGCGTCATCAGGTTTCACTCTCCGGATGAAAGGAAACATCTGGAAGCAAACGTCTCGCTGTGACAACACGCCTTTCATGCATGAGGATTCCTTTATCCTATAGATGCTAAGGAGGTGATGAAGAGGTCTGTGCGCACCCTGGGTAGAACACCAGCTGTGACAATACACGAAGGCATCGATACACATACTCCGGTCATGCATGGGCCGTTGTGTACGTTGAGTTCTTTTGGTGCGATGTGTCTCTTCCTGCGGGTGGGCGAGGTGTTGAGGACCAGATGTCGTCATCTGGTGACAACAGTGTGGGCATCACCATTTGGGGGAAAAGAGGGAAAGGACTTGATGCTCATTTTATGGCTAGCAAGGAATTAGAAATCAATCAATCAATGTTTATTTATAGCCCTATATCACAAATGTTACACTTTGTCTCAGTGGTCTTCACAGTGTGTACAGAATATCAGTATGACAATACGACACCCTCTGTCCTCAGACCCTCTGTCCTTAGACCCTCTGTCCTCAGACCCTCTGTCCTTAGACCCTCTGTCCTCAGACCCTCTGTCCTTAGACCCTCTGTCCTTAGACCCTCACATCGTACAAGGAAACCCTTCCAGAGAAAACCCACAGTTTAAAGGGGAACATGGGAGAAACCTCAGGGAGAGCAGCAGAGGAGGGATCCCTCTCCCAGGACGGACAGACGTGCAATAGATGCCGTGTGTAAATTGAGAAGATAATACATTTTGCAACATAGGTAGTCCAGATGTTTGGAAATGCATGTGTGTATAATAGGAAGATGAATCCACGAGGATATCCATCCAGGACCGATGATCCAGGACCACAGCCACGACTCAAGATCCAGCGCTCGCGATCCAGGACACAGGACCGCAGGATCATCCATGACTCCGGATCCCGGCGTATATAGACACCAAAAAGAAAGACATGTGGGGAAGCTGGGTTAATCGGGAACATGAGAGTACACGGGTACAGAGAGAGAGAAGGAAGAAGGAAGATGTCCCCCGACAAACTAAGCCTATATCAGCAAAACTAGGGGCTGAATCTAATCAGCCCTAACTATAAGCTTTATCACAAAGGAAGAAATGAGAACAACTGCTCGAGGAATGCGTGTCCTAACTACTGGATTCTGGAAACCAAAAGTAAATATCAAACATTAGTCTGGAATCATTTTGGTCCTATATACAAATGGAGGAAGTCCTGCTAGATCTGGGCCCTGACATGCATTCAGATCAGTTCGATATCTTAAAAACAAGCGGGAAACAACGTGTTTAAAGATAGTTGTCCATCGACAAACATGCGGGGGATCTGAGTTGACGCTTCGTACGGGGGTCTTTAGTTCGAGTTAGAGCGTATCGAGGTCTGTGATTGCAGCGCGGGACAACAAAGGGCTCTCTGTGTCAACCTGGAGGAGGAAGAGGGAGGGGACGCGGCTCCAAAGACCATTTAGAGAGGGCGGGGGGGGGGTGTTAGTATCAAGCATCCAGCACGTCTGAGCATTGGTTTGGAGCAGGGACAGAAAATGGAGGTGAGAGAGTTGGGGGTATCGTTTCCAGGGGAGCTTGTTTTGGCACAATGACCCTTGTGTCCTCAGTGTGTCCTTGAGTGGAGTGGTGGCAGTCTGAGGGTGAGGGGTGGGGGGTGGGCGAGGGCAGTCCTACAGATAATTGGGATCATTACACATGCATGGAAGGTGTACTGATCACTTCCTCCCTGTAACCCGGCAACCCACCATTCATCTTCATGCATCCAACATATTATAACGCACTTTATTAATCCAACACAAAAAACAAGCCTTTCTATGTCTCCTTCTTTAATTGACTACTTTCCTAATGGTGTTTCCTATTCATTATCTGAGGCTACCCCGTCGACACGAAGAACTATCACACATGTAATAAGTTACCTCGTGGCCTTACAGATGAATACAGCGTGTAATGACGCTTTGAAGCCCGTAGTGCACTTTATCATTATGAATAAAAGGTGCTTTGAAGCCCCGTTAACGGCTTCCAGGTGAGCAGATCGCGACCTGACCATGAGGCCGAGTGTTCGGCTGCGGAGGTCTCCAGGGGCTAATGCGTATGTAGAACTGTGTCAGTTACTGGATAACTGGGTCTGGAGGTCTTTAAAGGCTTAGTGGCATCCTTGCCTCCTCAATAGAGCAAGGCTAATCTGAGTCTGCTTTAAAGCTGCCTCTCCCGTCTCTCCCTTTCCATCTGAGCGACGCGGTGTCGTGCTCAAGGGCGCTTTGCACACGTTGCACTGGCAGAGGAAGGGCTGACCTTTGAACCCGACCTGTCAGTCAGGCCGCTGATGGAAACCTGCTGCCGGTGAGCGGAGGTCTCCAACTCTGACTCTGATATGCGACGGTTGTCTCGGTGCCCGCTCCTCCCGCACCGTCATTTGACTACGTGTGTGTGTCGACTCTACACCACAGTGTAGCCGTCGGGGCCTTCAAGGTATTCAGAGAACTCCCCGGAACACTCAGATGAAACAAACAAATCGATTTAATCATATTAATAAAATGAATAAATGAGAATGGTATCCGTGGTGATGATGTGTTTGTCCTTCTCGGACCATGCTACGCATTCCAGTGGTTTGTGTTAGCAACCAATCAGCAACAAGTAAATACAAAGTTGCCTTTTAAATGAATCCAGAGACGAAGAGGACGATCGCTTCTCTCTTTTCTAAAAGCAACAAAACAAACAAGACGTTATTCCAATAAATAAGTCTTATGAATGACTCCCTCTCTCTCTCTCTCTCTCTCTCTCTCTCTCTCTCTCTCTCTCTCTCTCTCTCTCTCTCTCTCTCTCGTCCTCACTCTCTCTCTCTCTCTCTCTCTCTGTCTCTCCCTCTCTCTCTCTCTCTCTCTCTCTCTCTCTCCGTCCTCACTCTCTCTCTCTCTCTCTCTGTCTCTCTCCCTCTCTCTCTCTCTCTCTCTCTCTCTCTCTCTCTCTCTCCTCTCACTCTCTCTCTCTCTCTCTCTCTCACTCCTCTCTCTCTCTCTCTCTCTCTCTCTCTCTCTCTCTCCGTCCCTCACTCTCTCTCTCTCTCTTCTCTCTCTGTCTCTCTCCCTCTCTCTCTCTCTTCTCTCTCTCTCTCTCTCTCTCTCTCTCTCTCTCTCTCTCAGTCCCTCACTCTCTCTCTCTCTCTCTCCCTCTCTCTCTCTCTCTCTCTCTCCGTCCCTCACTCTCTCTCTCTCTGTCTCTCTCCCTCTCTCTCTCTCTCTCTCCGTCCCTCTCTCTCTCTGTCCCTCTCTCTCTCCATCCCTCTCTCTCTCTCCATCCCTCTCTCTCCATCTCTCTCTCTCCGTCCGTCCCTCCCTCTCCCTCTCCCTCTCCCTCTCTCTCTCTCTCTCTCTCTCTCTCTCTCTCTCTCTCTCTCTCCGTCCATCCCTCACTCTCTCTCTCTCTCTCTGTCTCTCTCCCTCTCTCTCTCTCTCTCCGTCCCTCTCTCTCTCTCTGTCCCTCTCTCTCTCCATCCCTCTCTCTCTCTCCATCCCTCTCTCTCCATCCCTCTCTCTCCATCTCTCTCTCTCCATCCGTCCCTCTCTCTCTCTCTCTCTCTCTCTCTCTCTCTCTCTCTCTCTCTCTCTCTCTCTCTCCCCTCCCTCTCTCTCTCCGTCCCTCTCTCTCTCTCTCGTCTCTCTCTCTCTCTCTCCGTCTCCTCTTTGGCTCCCGAGGGTCACGGTGTCAGCTGTTGGACAAAGGGACAGCTGTATCCAGATCAGCCAAAGACCTACAAGACCCCGGGGTGGGATTAAGCCAATTAGTAGCTGTCAATCACCCGGACGTATCACGGACAGCTAGATCAATACTGGGATAAATGGGCGGCGGGTGCGGCAGACGGACGGAGGGCCGTGGAGAGACGGAGGGTGTCTCTGGAGGATGCTTGATGAACGGCTGGAATAAAGGAAGATAGCATAAGAGAGCAGATAGATGGATGGAGGGAAATACGGTGTTATATTTCAGGTAGAAGACAAGCAAGAGACAATGTAAGATATCGCTTCCTGCAAAGTCACGGTGACAAAGTGCTGGGAAGGATTCAAATGGTTTGAATACTTTTGTATATTCATCGTCATCGAAACACCGTTTTAATATTAGCTTTTAACATAGTTCTGGATGTGTTCTTTTTCACAGCTGAAAGCCACTTTCTGTGTTTGAATATATGTACCCCGAAGGAAATGCCTAGTATGTGAACTTGGCAATACACCTTATTGTTATTTTGTTAGAGACAATGTAAGATTTCGCTTCCTGCAAAGTCACTGTGACAAAGTGCTGGGAAGGATTCAAATGGTTTGAAAAGTGTGGGAGATAAAATGCAAAAGCGGACGGTTCAACTGTCATACTTCGTTTTTTGAATATTTATCGTCTTGCCAACACCTTTTTAATATTATCTTTTAACATCGTTGTTAAGCTAGTTCTATATGTGTCCTTTACTCACCACTAAAAGCTGCTTTCTGTGTTTCGATATGCACCAACCCACCCCGAAGCACACTCAGCATGTGCACTTTGAGTAGTTTGTCGGTTTGTAGAGCAGTTTTCTATTTGTTCCTTTTGAAAGAACTGAATAGCTCTTATTATGCATGCAACAGAGTCCTAGTATCTGAACTTGGCAATAAACCTGGTTTCGATGTGAAAGAGTTCAAAAGTCCTGAGCAAGATAGAAATAGAGAAGAAGGAGATGCAGAGAGAGAACTAAAGACCGGTGGCGGAGTAAAGCGGAGCCTCAGCTCGCATCCTCAGGGAGACGTTACGAATTAATAGGTTTAAAATCCGTTAAAAACTCGACGCCTCCATTTCTCTCTCCTGATCATCTCTCCTCGCTTCCCATCTGGTTTCCATTTGAGTATTGGTGGGCGTGGGCTTTTTGTGCGAGACATTGCATTCATGGCCGGGGACATCTGAGGATCTCCTTCTGACGGCTCGTCGAGAATCAATCGGCCTCGGAGAGAGAGCGAGGGAGAGAGAGAGGGAGAGAGGGAGGATGTGGGTGTACGGTGGAGGAAAGGAAAGCTAGAAATGATATTAAAAGGAGAGGAAATCAGGGGAAAGGGATGCAGATGGTTAATAAAGAAATATCAAATACAAGAGAGACAGAAAGCCCCGATAAGTGAGAGTGACAGATTGATAGAATCGAATAAAAGGCAGAGACGTGGAGCGGAGTGGAAAAGGAAGGATGGAAAACGCTGGCACGTGTGTCACATTCACACGATTAGGGAATAGTTGAGAATGAAAACGCTTTCATATCGAAAAGCCAGTGTTTGGAGCTGATTGCGCCGACAGTGAATGGACTTTAAAGAACGTCAATTGGCTGAGAAGCGGGACGAGGAGGAACGGGGAAGAGAGCAGGAAGTGAAACGAGGAGAACGCGGGGTGCAAACATCCAAACACATGTGGGATGGCGGGGGGAAAGCGGAGGATGCGTTTGACACGACGAGCGCAGACGACACGGGAGGGGAATTCATAATGAAAAACATGATGTAAAAAGATGAATTAAAAGATTGGATAAGGAGGTGTTATACAAAGTAAGGAGGGGGGGTTCATAGAAGGCCGGATGAGCGAGGAACATAGGGACACGGGACAACATGGGAGAAAGGGAGAAAGGGAGGATGTTGCTGTGTGAATAGCGAGCTAGGGAACATCTGGCATGACTCTGAAACAGTAATTCGGCCTTTTGAATTCATGTGTGAGGGAGAGAAAGAGGGAGAGAAAGAGGGAGAAAGAGGGAGAGGAAGACGGAGAGAAAGAGAGAGAAAGATGGAGAGAAAGAGGGAGAGAAAGACGGAGAAAAGATGGAGAGAAAGACGGAGAGAAAGAGGGAGAGAAAGACGGAGAGAAAGACGGAGAGAAAGAGGGAGAAAGAGGGAGAGGAAGACGGAGAGAAAGAGAGAGAAAGATGGAGAGAAAGAGGGAGAGAAAGACGGAGAAAAGATGGAGAGAAAGACGGAGAGAAAGAGGGAGAGAAAGACGGAGAGAAAGACGGAGAGAAAGAGGGAGAGAGAGAGAGACTGAGAGAAAGACGGAGAGAAAGACGGAGAGAAAGAGAGAGAGAAAGATGGAGAGAAAGAGGGAGAGATAGAAAGAGAAAGAGGGAGAAAGAGGGAGAGGAAGACGGAGAGAAAGAGAGAGAAAGACGGAGAGAAAGAGGGAGAGAAAGAGAGAGAGAAAGACGGAGAGAAAGAGAGAGAAGAGAGAGAAGAGAAGAGAGAGAAGAGAAGAGGAGAAAGAGAAGAAGAGAGAGAAGAGAGAGAGGAAGAGAAGAGAAAGAGAAGAGAAGAGAGAGAGAGAAAGAGAGGAGAGAAGAGAGAGAGAAAGAGAGAAGAGAAAGAGGAGAAGAAAGAGAGAGAGAAAGAGGAGAGAAAGAGAGAGAGAGAGAAGAGAGAGAGAAGAGAGAAAGAAAGAGAGAGAGAAGAGGAGAGAGAGAAAGAGAGAGAAGAGAGGAGAGAAAGAGGAGAGAAGAAGAGAAGAGAGAGAGAAAGAGGAGAGAGAAGAGAGAAGAGAGAAAGAGAGAGAGAAGAGAAAGAGAGAGAGAAGAGGAGAAGAGAAAGAAGAGAGAGAAAGAGAAGAGAGAAGAGAAGAGAGAAAGAGAGAGAGAAAGAAGAGAGAAGAGAAGAGGAGAAGAGAAAGAGAGAGAAAAAGAGAGAGAGAAAGACGGAGAGAAAGATGGAGAGAAAGAGAGAGGAGAGAAAGAGAGGAAAGAAGAGAGAGAGAGAAAGATGAGAGAAGAAAGAGAGAGAGAAAGAGGAGAGAAAGAGGAGAGAAAGGAGAGGAGAGAAAGAGAGAGAAAGAGAGAGGAAGAGGAGAGAAGAGAGAGAAAGAGAGAGAAGAGAGAAGAGAGAAGAAGAGAGGAGAGAAAGAGAGAGAGAAGAGAGAGAGGAGAGAAAGAGGAGAGAGAAAGAGAGAGAGAAGAGAGAAGAGAGAGGAGAGAAGAGAGAGAAAGAGGAGAGAAGAGAGAGAGAGAGAAGAGGAGAGAGAAGAGAGAGAAAGAGAGAGAGAGAAGAGGAGAGAAAGAGAGAGAGAAAGAGAGAGAGAAAGAGAGAGAGAGAGAGAAGAGAGAGAAAGAGGAGAGAAGAGAGAGAGAGAAAGAGGAGAGAAAGAGGGAGAGAAAGAGGAGAGAGAGAAAGAGGAGAAGAGAGAAGAGGAGAGAAAGAGAGAAGAGAGAGAAAGAGAGAGAGAAGAGGAGAGAAAGAGGAGAGAAAGAGAGAGAAGAGAGAGAAAGAGGAGAGAAAGAGGAGAGAAAAGAGAGGAGAGAAAGAGGAGAGAAAGAGAGAGAGAAGAGGAGAGAAAGGAGAGAAAGAGAGAGAGAAAGAGGAGAGAGAAGAGAGGAGAGAAAGAGGAGAGAAAGAGAGAGAGAAGAAGAGAGAGAAAGAGAGGAGAGAAGAGAGAGAAAGAGGAGAGAAAGAGAGAGAAGGAGAGAAAGAGAGAGGAGAAAGAGGAAAGAAGAGAGAGAGAAAGACGGAGAGAAAAAGAGAGAGAGAAAGACGGAGAGAAAGAGAGAGGAGAGAAAGAGGGAGAGAAAGACAGAGAGAAAGAGAGAGAGAAAGAGAGAGAAAGAGGGAGAGAAAGACAGAGAGA
>CM070497.1:34295215-34345215 GCA_036324585.1 Champsocephalus esox
CGTCATGTTGGACGAAGAAACGATGAACGCTTTTCACTATGTTCTTCTTCCACTGCTATTTTGTGGACCAAACAATTCATCTGGAATATAATTGGAAGTTTAAGTGCTGATGAATTCCCTTAACTTAATCTTTTGATTGTCTACGAACGTGCAGGTAAATGTCGCATGGCGTAGACAGGTGGTTGCTTTGAGTGTCGAAGTTCGCATCAAAATAAAAAGCAAATGATACAGAAATAAGAGCCATAAGGACAGTACAGCGTGGGTGGTCCTGCAGGAGGCGGGGCTATCGTTACGGAAACAGTGTCTGGTAAAAACCACGACATGTTAGTGGAGGGTGGATGTCTGAGACAAAGCAGTGGAGTGTTTTGTGCGAGAGAGGAAGAGAGGAAGAGGAAGAGGCCATGCATCGTCTCTCATTTACATAACACTACAGTGCACTGCAGTAAAAAGGCTGTGTGTGCAGAACCACCGGGGACACAGTAGGAGGTTGGAGAACACACACACACACACACACACACACACACACACACACACACACGTAGTAAAAGGCTGATAAACGAGTTGAGTAAATGGTTGGTCTTCTTTGTGTCTGGTGTTGGTTCATGTTGACTGGCAGCTCTCACAGTTCAACCGTTTGACCTTTGACCTCCCTGAAGTCAGACAGACTTTCTGATGCACGGGAACGTTTGTCTGCTCATATAAATTCTCTGTTTGCTTACCTTAGAGTGTTGTGACACTGGGGAAAGGGACGCTTCCTGTTTTCCCACAACACGGAGAGATGCTGATTGGAGCGGAGGTGGGCTGCTTGTCAGACCTACTTTCTGTCTTCCCAAAGACGCACGGAAAGGGACACACACGGCCTCGATGCTGGACTCAACAATAAAGACTTTGGCAATACAGCTTTATTTATTAAAATCACACAGCACAGCTCACACGCCATAAATCAGGTGCAAGTAAACACAATAGAACATTTAAAAGCAATAAAAGCAACAATTTAAAACATGTCAATTCGCTAATATGTATGTTACTCGTAGACATTGTCAAAGCGGTGAATTTATACGGCATATTTGTACAGCAAGGCTTTTCAAATGAATACCTCTCCCTTCAAATGACCGATTATATTAATATCGCGTCCTCGAGTTGTTTCAGAAAAGTTTGTGTTTGTCGCCTCCTCGGATAACCTCCTGGCGGAAAGGTTGTGAGTTCTACAGATGTGTTGAAAATGCATGTTTTTGCAAAGAACTGGATGAATAAGATTTGGATTGAGTTTGAATGTAGATGTTATAGTTTAGCTGTTGTTAGACGAGGCAGCGATTAACTTCAATTTAACAAGACCTTTCTCCAATGTCAGATTCTCTGTTCGCCGTCAAAGCAAGCGACAAAACACAACATTTCTCCAACAGTTCAAGGTACAACGTGGTGAATAACTGAAATACAAATGACCAGTTTAAGGGACTTGAGATCTGGTCAGATAACCAATGGCTTTATCGATTGATAAACTAATAATTTAAATGCCAGAGTATTCAATTATTGACACTTCTTGGTTTCTTCGTTGGGATACAGTTCAAGCTTTACTTTCCCAAAAGAGTTGCACACACATATACATGAGCCTTCTGTGTGGATGTAGAGATCAGGGGGAGATACAGACACTTTGAAAGGCTTGGCGTTGCATACAGATGTCATCATACTCACTGTGCTCTCAGGTAATGATGCCTCTGCCTTCATCTTTGTCTTTGGGTGTGTGGAAGAGTCTGTGTGCGTCTGGAGAGCACGACAGAGGCAGACAAAGTGGCCTTGTTCTTCTACACATACAAAACATTTCAAACAGCAGCGAGATGGAGGAAGCAGGGAGGTGTGTGTGTGTGTGTGTGTGTGTGTGTGTGTGTGTGTGTGTGTGTGTGGGTAGAAAGTTGGAGTTTCTAGTCCCATTAACTGAACGTCTGTCATTACCGTGTCCTTGAAAAGCTACTCTACGTTTCTATTTCCATACATGCGTCACCCCTACTGTTGTACACACTAAGAAGTATTTTAATTCAAAGCCAACACATGCATCTAAAAATGGTGCACGATTAAGGTGAAGCGATGATATTTCAGTCTGACGAAAGACACCCAAGGTCAAGGAGAACTATGCTTCGTAAGGAGGATGAATGAGGTGGGTTAGTTCACCTGTGTGTTGGCCTCCCACACACAAGCCCGGTCGTGTGAAGGCTTACGTCCCAACTAGGGGAAGAGGAAAAGGCCAAAAGGGCGCAGGTTTGAATAAGCAACCCGCAAGGTGAGGACTCTAAAAAGGGAGCCTGATTAAATACAAAGGAATAGACACTAACAAAGAAAAATAGCAACAAAACAACCCTCACTATCAAAGTGGTACACACTAACAAAAGGAAGCTGTAAGAAAACACAGCTATGCTAGAGGACAACAATCAACGTAACACAAAGCTACTCTACACCTCTACTCATAACTAAATAACTAAATACGGACCACGCGAGTTAAGCCCCGGACACACCAAGCCGATTGGCCATCGATGGATGTCAGGCCGACGATGAGCGTCCTGTCGCCCTGCTCAGATTGGTGTGTCCCGCACCGTCGTGTCTTTTCGGCCGTGCCGACGCCTTCTTGGCCGAAAACCCACCGATTCGGCAATCTGTAAAAGGCTGTCGGTCAAATAAATCACTCTGATTGGCTGTTCAGCTAGCGAATCAGTGCATGAGAAGCAAAACGGAAGTGAGGGACACAAACAAACGATTAAGAAGGCAAATGTGAGATTTCATTTAACTCCAGCTCTCGACTCAGGTTCGGGAAAGCCCCGTGAGCTTCTCGCTGCAGAGGGAACATGGAACGCTATTTGTTGTTTGTTTATATCACGCAGTCTGTTCTTCTTCTCTCGGTTATCACGTAGTCTGTCTTCCGGTTGCCTCTTTTGAATGACGAATACACACTACCGCCGCCTGCTGGTAGGGAGAGTTATTGCCACTCACGCATGCACAGTTCGTACGTGCAACTTGGCCGTCGGCTGAAGTCTTTGCGGTGTGTTCCAGAAGACGCAGGAGACGCGAGGCAACACAACAGTCAAGTCCGTTCTTTGGAGTCAGCTTGGCGTGTCCCGACCTTTACACACAGTTAACAGCTTTGTCTATGAGCGAAGAGCAAGTAGCGAGAGGCGTCTGTTCACACATCAGAGCCTCCCGACTCATCGTTGTCCACAGGCTTTGTAGTCATCCCCGGAAGGTGTGCGCTGGGATTGGAGCGCGTCGGGCCCGGCACGCTCCAATCGCAATCTTCGGGGGCGGACCAGGAGATGAGTAGCCAATGACATCAGGGCAACCGCACAGCTCATTTACATAGAACACAGTGAAAACAGAGTGAACAGGACCGGGGAGGCGGCGGCGGCCGTAACCCTGGGCAGCTGTTGGCTTTGATAGAGCAGGAGTGATGCAAGTGGAAGAACTGCCCCTCAGCTCTGGTTCTCAGACTAGAGAAAAAGCCAGAACATGTTGAGGAATTTAAATTGCTGCTACAAACACTGAAACATTACATTGCATTTAGCTGACGCTTTTATCCAAAGCGACTTACAATAAGTACATTCGACCAGGAAGACACAACCTTGAAGAAAACAGAATCATATAAGAACATCAGGTTTCAAAGAGCCAGAGAAACAGTTCAAATTAGAAATATACGGGAAATTACGTGCGAATCGATACAAGACCTTGAGCTCGACGATAACTTTTCGTCGAGAAATAGTTGCAGTGAATCAAGTCTTCCTGCTCGTGCTGAGAACTGAAACAAGTGTCTCCTCTTAAGCCACGACTTACATTTCTTTAATTTTATTTTCCAGTGTTTTTATAGCGTTTTCTTTCAGTGTGATGATCCATCTGTTGGCAGGCATGTCTTTGGCTTATTTCCCTATAGCGAAATGTAATACAGTCAGTGCACAAAGAACGACTTTCAGAAAAGCTCTCGCCACAGAATGCCTCATCTGTTCTATCACTGTTTGAGATTCGATGAGCATTATAGGCGCACGTCAATCTCGTATTCATGGTTTTGGAGACATACATCCATACTACACTTGTTAGACTATTAGTAGCATATTCGATTCTTCACCATGAAAGAATGTAAACACTATTAAGTAAGCACTCTCCTATCCTCTTTCCCAATGGAAGTTCACTAACACATACTTAACATTATGTCCCATTTCACCCTCGAAGGCAAAACAAAGTACAGATTGACCGACAGCTTCAGCTGCTCTTATCCGCTAATAAACCAAAGCTTTAATTTCCCTGTACACCTTGAAGTTGCCTGAACACATACTGCTGCGAACATGCTTTGAACCTCCGTTAGATTGGTTTGACCCCTGGTCATGTTTCTAATCAACCTCCAACACTTTAACTCCATCGATTGCTGGAAGGGCTTCATTTCAAAAGGCTGAAGATCCACACGAGCCATCAGGGATCGCAGAGGCCACCGCTAACACGCTAATAGCATCGCGAGTGTCTCTTAAAAGCCTGATGGATTAACATATAGGAAACACGTGGAATTGTATTTAGCTCACCATCTGACTCTCATAAAGTCCCGACTGCTTACTTTGGCGTAATAAGATAAGATAAGATGTGCCTTATTGATCCCAAATAGAGACATGTTTGATGATGTGCTATCCGTGAATGTGTACGTTGGATATATCTACAAAATGACTGTTTACTCAGGACTTTTGGGGTGATTATATTTATAGCTTTTGCTCTTGACAAAAGCTAATACATTAGATTAGAGTGTTCTACAGTACTGCAATACTACATGGTACAAGTTAGGGCTGCTCAATTAATCGTATTTGAATCGCAATTACGATTATGGCTTGCAACGATTACGAAAACAACGTTATCGAAATAAAACGATTATTTTTTTATAATTACATTTTTTTTAATTGGTTGTTCAGTTGAATTATACTTAAAGTTCAGGGTAATCAACTGTTAAGATCACACAAAAAATGTCTCCATTAAATGGATGTTTTCAAAGTAAATGGATAATAATCGTGATATCAATTATTGACCCAAATAATCGAGATTATGATTGTTGCCACAATCGAGCAGCCCTAGTACAAGTGTCTGTCCATTGTTTTAAGTCAACACTTCTCCACTGGCTGAAAAGCTGCTCCAAGATCAGGTCGACCGTTTGCGAAACTATGAATCTGACCCCGGCCGGGTCCAAAACAGTGAATATGAACTGTTGCCATCGAATTGCAGATACCACGATTTAAAGGTGGGGTAGGTAAGTTTCAGAAACCGGCTCGAGATACACTTTTTGTTATATTCCATGGAATGCTCTTCACATCCCGATAGCAATGAATATCTGAAGTGCTTTGACAACAAATCCATTTAAAAAAATTCATCTCTGGAAGCTGTGGCGCTGTAAAAAGCTCGACCAATCATCTGAGCCGGCTAAAGTAACTGGATGGCCTACCTGCCTGTCAGCCTTCCATCGGGGCACAGACTGATCTCGTGCCCTCATTGGTCATGTGCGCGTTCGTGTGTGTTGGGGGAGGGGCTCTGTGAGGAAGTGGCAGATTTTCCCCGGTTGTGTATTTTCAAATTCTAGCGCACTCGAGCCGGTTTCTCAAACGTACCTACCCCACCTTTAATTCACAACACGAAAGAGCCTCTGAGATTCAGTTTAACGATACACTGAAAAACTGGGAATAGGTGTTTACCTCCCCGGTGTGTTTTGTCCTGCTTTTGGTTTCGTCTCTCTGCTTATCTTCAGTTCGTCCCAGGACGCACCCAGCATCTCCTCGCTCCTCTCTTAATCTCGCCTACGGTCCCCCGAGGCTGTTTAGAGGGAATCGTTGACAGTGTGTGTGTGTGTGTGTGTGTGTGTGTGTGTGTGTGTGTGTGTATTAATATCCAAATGAAGCTTCTGATTAATGGCAGTTAAAAGGAAACTCCTAAGCTACTTCCATCCTAAGCTCTAAATATATGTTTTGTCTTGCGTGACCTTCTTCTCCGGCGCTCACCTCACAGGGGCAATGACAACAGGGCTGCAGAATTCATTGAAATGTTATCGAAATGTGGATGTGTGCAATATCTAAATCGCCCTGAGCACAATATCTGGTAAAAGGCAACATATCTGAATGAAGTATTGTGGAGCTGCGGATTTCAACAGGGCTTTTCCCTCTCCTGTAGTGTGTTAAACAGGTTTGTGTGTGTGTGTGTGTGTGTGTGTGTGTGTATGTAAATGGTCTGCAAAGGCTCAAATGCAAAAGTTCCCATCAGAGTGAGTTATGTTTTCCACGAGGCATATCTTTTAATATGTCGTGCTTATAATATAAACATCGTATCAGCTGTTGCTCTTCAGTTATTCCACATGGCAGTTTCCCTTGGACGTTCAAATGTAAATGAATTAGTCCATATGTGAAATCCATATGGGAAGACATTAAAACTAATTACAGCCTCATTTGGGAGTTCACATTCTGTTTATGGGTAGAAGCAAATCACTGCTCAAACCATCTCTCTCACACACACACACACACACCACACACACACACACGTACATATGTACATCCACAAGCGCTTTGCAAATGAGTCAAATCCATTTTGACCTTTCAAACATCCATTCACGCCTTCAAGACTACAGCAATGCACACTTTCTGACACAAACACACACATGTATACACTCTAAGAAAACACACACACACACACACACACACACACACACCACACACAACACACACACACACATACATGCTGCAGGCCGCCAAAGCTCCATTATTATTCTGAAGTGGCTTTTCAATTCCATGGCTGATGCTTGAGGGTGTGTGTGTGTGTGTGTGTGTGTGTGTGTGTGTGTGTGTGTTTGCCGTTGACATTAAACACTCTGTCCGAGCTCGTTTGGTGTAGGGAACACGCAATGATGAGAAAAATAAAATAAAAACATCCGAGGACGAAACCTTTTGGAGAAGAAATCGTAAAGAAACATTTTGCTCAGAACAGAAACAAGTGTGTGTGTGCCCGGTGAGAGCAGATGGAAACGAGCTCACAGCATAAATCACATGATATATTTGAGATGTATTATTCTCCACGGTCATTGTTTGAATAAGACATCAAAAAGTAAAACATGGAAAGTCCCACATGTATCATTTGCACAAGTTAATAAATCATCCGACCAGCTGCAGTTCTTAATGACTGTGTGAGGAGACGAGTCGTGAGGTTTGAAATGTAAAGCATGCTCACTAATCGACTCGCGAGGTGGCCAAACATCCGCTGAGCCGCAACATGGGGACGACTTTGATGCTACGCGCGGTTAACAGGTAGTTAAACATCCAGGCGGGAGGGAGCGCTGAGTGACTGGCAGCACGTTGAGAGGAAACTCTTGGACTTGGTTTCTGGCGAATCAGAGAAAACTAAGCCGAATAAAACCTCTGGTGCCTCGGGCGGCGAAACGTTTACACTCTGAGTCCCAGTCTAATACAAAACATGTCAGCTGGGTAATTGGGAGCAATACAAGTGCACAGTGACATTTTAATTATTTAACGTATGGCAGATGTGGGGAATGAGAGAAGGAACAAAGAAACTGGTCAGTGGACGAAGGCATGGCTAAAAACAGCCATGACAAGTGCCTGAGGTTCTGCAGCCGTATTGTTTTGCCACCTCAGCAGCAGTTAGGAGGATAATTGATTACGGCGACCCCTATTTTCTAACTGCAGCCTCCTCATTGATCCAGTTGCTGCTGCCGATGCTCTGCAAGTGATTCCCGAGTCATTACGGCCAAAATAACTTTAATGCAGTCCATTCGTCATTCCTAGAAAGAGTTAAGCAGCTTTGAATATGTGAGATGTGTCTAGAATTGTATTTCTCGGCTCTGACATCTTGTCATGCTTTAATGTTCAAAAAGCTCTATTTTTCTCTCTTTTCACCCTCTGTCTGAAACCAGAGCCCCGTCTGCTCTGATTGGTTAGCTGGCCGGACCATGTACAAGCAGAAAAACATATATATACACAAAGCTAATTCTGGAACTGACAATGAACTGATAGTCGCCCCCATTACACTAAAATCTATATATAGGGTTTCGTTTAAGCTCTACCATTTTTTTATTAAAGACGGAGGACACATTTACTTCTTTTGAGAGACTTTTATATAGACTAGCCAACAAAGAGGGAATGAAAAGGTGGAAAATATAGCGTGACTGAAGATATTAATATTGATTTTCCGAAGTGGCTTTTGTCTGCAATCCCATTGTGTTTCTCCCTTTCATTCAATACACAAACATATAATACAGCTGCCACACACTCCACCGGCAGCAGACTCATATGTTCTGCTGCTTTACCTTGAAATCAATTTCATGCTAGGTTACAGCGTGTGTGTGTGTGTGTGTGTGTGTGTGTGTGTGTGTGTGTGTGTGTGTGTCCTCCAGCAGAGGTCTTAACCTCTACCTGCTGACTGTGTCTCCTTTCCTAAATTAAAAGACTGCATCACGTTACATGCAGCACACACCCACACACACACACACACACACACACACACACACACACACACTCACACACACACACACACACCGGCAGCACATCGTATTACGTATATAAGGCAAAGCTGTAGGAGCTTGTGAAAAGAAACTCAATAGGCTTTTAACATTCATTTAGGGCTGACTTTAGCTAAAGCAACTGGATCTGATGGCGCGTACGCTAAGACAGAGAGAGGCATCGAGGCTGACTTTACATCACAACCATTTGATAGCACCGCTTTACAGAAAAGGATATATAGACATATAGAGAGGGAGAGGAGATGACAGAGATGCAGAGGTGGGCAGAGAGACGGTAGGACGGCTTAGGAAGGAGAAACGGCTAAATATAAAACAGCTAGGTACAACAACAAAAATAGCTGAAAAGCATAGTTGTGTCGGGGTGTGGATCAATTCAACACACGCTCACAGAGCCAATAGAAATGACAGTAAATGGTCCGACGAGGTGCGCTGGCTTTACGGTGCTGTCACGCTGTCTTGTGTCAGGCTTTGATGGCTGCAGTGTGGGCAGGTTGCTAAAAAGGGCCCCGTATGGTTTTTGGTAGTTTCCTGTAGTGTGGTATAGATAGATTCATACTTTATTGATCCCACTTTGAGAAATTATTTAAGTTTGTGTACATGTAAATGGTCTGCAAACACTAAAATCCTGAAGTTTCCTAAGGAGGGACACTAGTGTTTACTCCCATAACAAATTAACATCACTATGTACACGGTTCTATTGGCGCTCCAACACATTGTACGTGATAGGCTAAGGGGCCGGACATCTCTAAGCGGTTGACCAATCACAACAGAGCCGGCCAGCTAACCAATCAGAGCAGACTGGGCTCTGGTTTCAGACAGAGGGTGAAAAGAGGAGCTGCAGCACAGGCAGTATGAGAAACATAAAGAGCTTTTTGAACATTACAGCATGGAGACATGTCCCAATGAGGACACTATGGCCCCCTTTAAGTCCTTTAACATGTGACTTCGAACATGCTGTGATTGGTTGGTTGTTATGTGTGTGTTTTTTGGTTTACTGTCATTGAGTTCTCAACATTTTGAGGATCTTGGCGTCAGTGGCGGTTCTAGACCAATTTGACTGGGGGGGCCAGTTATTTTCTGAGGGGGGCACAATACATGCAGGACGCATACGATTGCGCATACGAAAACAATGCAATACAGTTATTGGTATTTGTTTCAGATAGATCTTATCGTTATTACTGTTAGCTTCAGCTTAAGTTACAGTGCAATGTTTTTTGGCAAACCGAGTACCAGAAAATATACATTTAAAAAAAACAAAAAAAAACCTTTTCAGTGTTAGGGGGGCACTGGCCCCCCTGCCCCTAGAACCGCCCCTGCTGCCGTTGGCTCGCGGCGCTATATTGCGACAGCAGTTTGAGAACATGCCAAATTCAATTTAACTTACTTCACTGTCTGGAGAGGAGACGTGATTCGATACAGGTACAGGTAGAGGAGACGCAGAGAGATAAATGAACATCAGCTGCATCAAGGAGGGGCTGGGTGATAAAAACAAACATCCTCAAATGTAATGGACTCTCATTTCGACTCAGAGAGAGAGTATACATAAATATATATATGTCTGTGTGTGGCTTCGGATATCAGCCCCGACCTAAATCAACTTGTCTGCAAGTAGAAACTGGAAAATTAGAAGAGAGGACATCAAAGGGGAATTAAATAAACCCAGAATAGTAAAAACTGCTTTGGATTGATCTTATCTGTATGTCTGTTAAAGGATAATACACACAATGTTATATAGTTAGAACGACTGTGCTTGTAACCATAGGCTTAGTAAAGGGCAATGTAAGTCCCAGGGTTGTGTATGTTTCATGTACACAGCCACATTTCCCATAATAACTCATATTTCCGGCAGCAGCAGGAACAGGATTGAAGCTGGCGTGCGTCCAGCCACACACCCACCACCGCTACAACCTCCAGGTCTCCGTTCAGGCTACATAATATCACTATTTATGGATGTTGACTGGAGGGAAATCGTCTTTTTTCAGGCAGTTTGCCTCTCCTTGACTTTAGGGTGATGGGCAGCCGACGATGTGAGGGACGGCTCGCAGGAGGGATATGTTTCTCAGAGAAGAATCCAAGTATGAAAACTGTGTACAAAGACGGAAAATACGCTTGCAGTGTTTGGCTGAAGAATCACACATAGTGGTATTTAAGTTGATAAAAAAACCTCCTGCGAGCATGTAATAAATGAGCAAGGACTGTTGTGTAGCCTCAAAATAACAAAAGGGTACATTATGTGTATTCCATCTTGCATTGCTAACGGTTAAAGCAGCTCAGCTTCCCATTACTCAGGCACATGGCGGCCCTTTTCCTTGCCGATTTATCATTGCCACGGGCTTTCAGCGGATCTTAAAATAAACGGCTCAGACGCTGCTGTGAGTCTGGACAAATCACCAGATGTAAAGTCACTTTCATATCAAGCTTTCTTATTGTAAAGTCTGCATGTTATTTCATGGTCTGGGCTCGGGGCAGGAATCCATACGGTTCCCTCCGCTGCTTCCTCCTCTCCCCAGATGCCTTTTAGAGTCGTCATTGGAGAGTGACCTGCATTATCTCTCTCTGAGTCGCTCGACCCGGCCCCGTCTCTTTCTGCGTCTGAATGGAGATTTAGATAAGAGCGTCTGAGCTGCAAGAGAGCGGCCGCTGAATACCAAGAGACGGCCCCAAAGAGAGAGAAAGGAGGCCGGATTTACGGAGCATTTGCACCTCGTTTCAAACTCTTCTGCAACTCCAAACCTTCCTGTTTCTTATCAAACAGGTGCACAAGGAACTTTATCAATTATTTCTACGCATGCAATGGACGATGATGCGCGTAACACGAGGATACAAGGGGGATCACTGGACCGGATTCACTGAGGTAAAGGCTTTATGTTAGTCCACGGTGCAAATGTCTCCGCATCCGAGAGTAAGTCGGTAACATATACATCTTGGTGGCAGTAGATCAATGCTAAGTGTGTTAGCACAAAGGACTCAAAGGAAGCTGCACTGTTGATAAGTTCAAGACACAGAACAAAAGGATTGTTTGGGAGAAAATGGAGAAGCAATAATGAAGGAAAACAATATCTGAAGATTTTATAATTGGAGGACGGATGTGCAGTTGTAGTTTAATGGTTTTTAATAAACTTGTGTGTGTGTGTGCGTGTGTGTGTGTGTAGTCTTGCATTACTATACTTGTGGGGACCTAAATCTGTTTACATAGTCACGTGTGGGGACTGGCCTCCCTTATGGGGACAAATTGGAGGTCCCCATGAGGGGGATCATTAATTTTAGGGTGAAGACTTGGTTAGGGTTAGGCATGTGTTGGTTATGGTTAATGGTTTTTAATAAATGTGTGTGTGTGTGTGTGTGTGTGTGTGTGTGTGTGGTGTGTGTGTGTGTGTGTGTGTGTGTGTGTGTGTGTGTGTGTGTCTGGCCTGGCATTACTATACTTGTGGGGACCTAAATCTGTCTACACAGTCACGTGTGGGGACTCACCTCCCTTATGGGGACATATTGGGGGGATCATTAATTTTAGGGTGAAGACTTGGTTAGGGTTAGGGTTAGGGTTAGGCATGTGTTGGTTATGGTTAAGGTTAGGATAAGTCTCCAGGAAATGCATGTAAGTCAATGTAATGTCCCCTGAAGTGATGTATACATGGTATGTGTGTGTGTGTGTGTGTGTGTGTGTGTGTGTGTGTGTGTGTGTGTGTGTGTCAGAGATATATTCTCGTGCCTTGACTCTGCATATGACACACACACCATTTAAGATGTCCCCGAGGTGATCGAGGAGTTGATGGAAATGTTATCGGGTGCTGAAACATTTGTCCTCGCTCATCCAGACTCATGAGTTTCTGCTTGTTGGTTGTCAATCACTCGTTCTGCTCTTTTAGCGCGGAGAGGTTTGAATGCTGTGATTCATGGTTTCCTCTGGAGGCATAGCTCTGACTGGACTCAGTAATTAGTGTGCGGGACAATGAGCGCCTGTGTTTACATGTGGGGTGGGCTCCTCCAATCAGGGATCAGCATGACCAAAACAAAGCTTACATAACCACGAAGCTACTTTTAGGGAAATATGAACTAAGGGACAATCTTGTATTTAGTTTGTACTAAAGGGGCAAGTACAAGTACAGGTTGTTTTCCCTTCCTTGTAGTGTGTCATATAGGTTTTAGTGCATGTAAATGGTCTGCAGAGGCTAAAATCTCCTCAAGTTCAATATATATAATAATTGGTGTTTTATAAGTTAACATGGATCGTGTTTGCTCAATTTTGGAACTCAGATCAACATCAGACCGTGCCTTAAGATACCTACGCGCAGGTACTTCGAAGCGTACTGACTGGCTGCACAGCCTTTTCACCGTTGGGTCATCGGCTATATAATACACAGTGGAGCAGTGGTATGGTATTGATCCCAGGAGGGGACTTCTATTCTGTTCTTGCCCTTTTCTCCAAAGAGGTGAGAACATCGGATCGTCCGGTCGGGGACAGATTCGTAAATGTTAAGGGCACGACCCAACAGTGGATGACTTTATCTCCATGGGGACGCGGGTGATAATTAAATGGATATACATGATAATTACGTCATCATAAATATACAGATAGGAAAAGGTTGAGGGACTCGGTGACAGAGCACTTGGAAAGTTCAGCGCGTCCTCCGTCTGAAGGACTTTCTAACGACTTATCCGACCGGGAGAGCATTCAAATGGAAACCTAAAAGTAAAGCGGACATGTCTAGCGTTATATTCCAGTGATGACATTTACTCCTAAATATGTCATTTATGGAAATGATCTCTCCGACTATACGGTGTCAGTGGGAGCCACATCCGATCTGATTAAAGGATGTTTTCATTCCCAGCCTCGTATGTGCAGTGTTGGCTGAGCTGCTGTGAGTAAGAGAGCATGTCATACAATGACAAACTATCTAAATGAAAATCATCGACAAGTGAAGCAAGTCATAACCGAGTGTGCACGTACGCGCAGCCGAGCCATGCAGAACTGAATATGTAAGAAGCAGATTTATTCTCCCCCCTCACCTCCCTCCTCTCCCAGTCCGTTAAACGACTCTCGCTCGTTTCTTCTCCGTCTCTCTAAGTCAACATGTCAACAGGAATATATCTCTTCCCTCAGTGGCGTCGACGGAAACGCACGCCGTCGCTATCTGTTGGAGTGTGTTGTGTGTGTGCCTCCACCTCTGAGTGTGTGAGTGTACCTTTGGTTTGCTGTGTGTGTGTGTGTGTGTGTGTGTGCGTGCGTGCGTGTGTGTGTGTGTGTGTGTGTGTGTGTGCGTGTGTGTGTGTGTGTGTGTGTGTGTGTGTGTTTAGAAGGCTGTGTAGTAAAGCGGTTGCCTCACAGTTTTAGATAGTGCAGTCATTTCTCCATCAGCCTTTGCCCATGCCAACGACGAGGAAAGTGGTGCAGTGATGACGCGCTTTTAGCGAACACGATTTTGGAATATAGCAAAAAAATTAAATCTAAAAACTAACATTTATCATTTATCAAGTAAAAAGCTAGCCTATACACACATCACAGTCACATGACGTAATGTCACCAGCGCTAGCTAAAGGCGGCTAATGCTGGACGTGATGCCGTTTAGTTGTCCTATTAGAAGACTCAGGAGCTTCAGACACTTATAACGTCCTGATTTATGAACATTATAGCAAAAAATGCATTTCACATTATTTGTGTTGGGTGGTTTTGATTGGTCGTTTGTACTAATACCAATATGTCTCATTTAGACACTTGTTAGAAACCTCCTTGTCTCGGGCACCTAACCCAAAACACATCCAATTACCCATTGACTTTCAGACCAGGGTACAGGAAGTGGTGAAACTGCACCGCTTCCTTCGCCTCCTCTTGTTGTTCCAGCACATCCCCGTAGCAGTGGCACAGCATGCAGTTCTCTCTGAAGTGCACACAGTGTGTTGTGGCGACAGCAGCGGGTGCCCGAGGTGCCTCAGAAGCAATCTTAGCAAAGGAAAATCACGTTGGTGTACTTCATATTTATTCATATTCCTTCTCACGTAAAAACTAAACCGGAGGGGGTGGCGCAACAGAATCAGAATCCAGTTTCATCTGTGGTGTGTTTGAACTGCAACAATCAATTAACGTCACGTAAGGATGACGCGAATACTACAACGATGTGCTTTTGTCTTCTGATGTGGAGCTCGTGGACTTGATGCATACGTGGATGTGTTGTCTTTGAGTCCTAAAACAAGGTGGTTTGGTTTTTTAGTTTGCTTATCTTATGTCCACAAGGGAGAGGAGAAATTACTCGACAATCCAATTTTGAACACACAATGAATATACAAAAAGCAAATGACTCCCAAGCGGATAATAATCTCACCGTAAAGCAATAAAGGACTTTTTTGGCCGTGGGAACGCTGAGGGTGACGTCTTAAATGACCTCGCTGAGCTTAACGGTACGTCCACACAGCAGCTTCAGAAGAATCTTCCACCGCTTCTCTGCCCGTTGACTTTGAATGGGGATGACGTCACTTTGCCTCGCTTTTTCGCCGAACTGCATTGTGGGGGAGCGAAGCGAAGATGTCCAGGATGTCCAGGATTCCAAAGTTGAGCAATGTTCAACTTTTGAAGCTGAGCTGGAAGCGCCAGCCAATCAAACACGTTTATGCAAATCTGACAGTAGAAGCGCTAGCCAATCAAACGCGTGTAAGCAGGGAGAGCCAGACCGCAGTTCATTTCCTCATATTCCAAACGAGAAGTTACGGGAGCAAATCACCCGGTTCTTTACGACCAGAACTATTAACGGGATACAAACCGGAGGAGCCAGCATGGAGGGAGGTGGCAGAGGCAGTGGGGGAAACTGGTAGGGTGTTCGCCTGTTTGGGGAGTTTTTATATATATATATATATTGCTCGCATAAAATCCCCGGGGTTTTTTGCTTTGTATGTCGGGGGCGGGAGATTCATGTGATTGGTTGTTGGTCGCGTTGCTCGCAAAAAATCCCCACGCTGTCAGACACGCCCAGCTCCAAGCTTTTAAAGATGTTTGAAAAGCTGCGGTGTGGACGTACCGGAACACATGGTCTGCTTTTTGTGAGACATTACCGAAAGATTTAAATAAAGGGAAATCAAGGTGCCAAATATATTGAGCTACATTTTACAAAAGCGTCGCCAAAGGACAATATTAGAGATGTTTTTTTATATAATTACTGGAGTTTGACCTATGAATTTAAGATGTCATTGAAAGACATTAAAAACAGATTACACTGGCTTCTTATTGGACTTTAACGACACATTGCCAACCCTCAGAGTATACAGTAGAAACTAGCTTACGTAACAGCACATTTTGAACCATCAAGGATTAGCAGTCTGCAGACTTTTGTAGCAACGTATGCTACGAGTTATCATGCAGGTTATACTCGGGGCCACATGGTTTTCAGCAAGGATTGTTTGTTCAGAAATAAGAACACGGTTTTAATAAGCAGCTTTAAAGCTCGGAGGCTTTCAAACTTCTCCGACTACATGGGGATCTCCCATCTCGCCGCAGCTTCTGTTGAGATCCAAATCTGTTGTAAAAGCAGCGTCAACGTGAGATGCATGACCTGCTGGTCCCAGGTTTAGCAAAGAGGGCTTTCAAGAGAGTGCAGCTTACACCAACAGCTAGCAGAGCTTTGACACACAACTCAATGTGGTCTAAAATGTGTGTGTGTGGTCCCTGACAATATCGCAGATTGATTTATTAGCCGTCTATCAATTCATAGGAAACAATTTCCAATCAAGGAATAGTTTATCCTGCAAACGTGTGGACATCAACATGTTCGCTCATGTCATTGTGAATTTAATATATTTGAGGTGTTTGGGAGGGCACAAAGAACTGCCAACTGAACAAGAATACAAATAGAGCAGTGGTTCCCAACCTGGGGGGGGGAGCCAAAGATCGCAGGGGGGGCGCCAGGCCTCAGATGATTTGAGGCCATCCATCTTCTCCCGCTTATCCGTGGTCGGGTCTCGGGGGTAGCAGTTCCAGCGGAGAGCCCCAAACGTTCCTGTCCCCTCATCAACCAGCTCTGACTGGGGGGTCCCAAGGCACTCCCAGGCCAGCGAGAGATATAGTCCCTCCACCTGGTCCTAGGTCTACCCCTCGGTCTCCTCCCAGCTGGACGTGCCTGGAACACCTCCCCTTACATATAATTGTAAAGCAATACATGATTGTCACTAAAAGCCTTGTCTCTACGTTACAATAACATATACAAAATAATTGATGAATTAATTTTAATAAAAATTCAAGTTAGTATTAAAGGCATAAAAAGACAGAAATGTATAATTCTTTCTATCGAAATGTTTCTTCTGCCCGTAGAGTGTCCAAACCGGGCTTTTCTGGATAAGCGCATTTTTAAAACATAGTCATTGTCCACGCCGGCTTCAGTTGCTCCGATCAGATCGGTCTCCTCCATTTTCATTATTTACGACTTTTGAATCCAAAAGGCAAAATCCGGCTTCCTTTGAGCACGTGTTTTAAACAGTTTAATCCCTTTGTGAATTGTTTCCACTTCCGCGCCGTCCTTTCATTTCTTCACACAGCGGGAATCCAAATGAATTAATCCTGAGTCCAATAACCATCAAAGTCGCTCCTTGATTACGCTTTCATCCTCCTTCAACAACACACTTCACATCCATCCAGTTTGTGACAGTAGTTGTAGCATTTTTGCTCCCCCCCCCCTTGTGTGTGTGTGTGTGTGGGGGGGGCTCTTGGGAAAACAGGTTGGGAACCCCTGAAATAGAGTACAATCTTAAAGTTACAAGGTATATTTCAACATACAATTATGCAACCAGATGGCATTTTCCAGCCCGGTATTGCGAGCCACTTGAGAGGAATATAAAAATATATATCTGACTTCTATCTGCCAGGCTTATCTAACCACAGAGAGCTATTTCAGAGCATCTGACACAGGCTTGGCTCATACTGTTTTAGATGAGGAAGCGGAAAAATCCTCAGCTGTCTGGAGCAAGTGTTGGAGGAGTGAGCTCACGGATAACATAGTTTATAACTGTAGTTTCCGACCAATCCCCTTTAAAATAACCGGCCGGCACATGCACCTGCATCTCCTGTGGGGCACTATTTCAGACGCAGCAATGTGTGGAGGTGAGAGGAGGGGGAGGAGGCTCGCCTAAAGATACACAATATAAAAAGACCAACAATAAGTGTGTGGTTGAAGTAGAGTCACACACTGTAGTTACATGCAGTCAGACTGGTGCCACATTTAGACCGGTGAACTGCTGACCCGTCACAAGCCGAAGAGGTCGCCTTTTGTTCCCACCATGCTTGCCAAAGTGAGCGATGCAATGTGTGTGGGTGTGTGGGTGTGTGTGTGTGTGTGTGTGTGTGTGTGTGTGTGTGTGCGTGTGTGCAGGTGGGCGTGTGCAGGTACCAGAACACTTCTTGCATACACTCGTACACTGAAATGTGTGTGTGTGTGTGTGTGTGTGTGTGTGTGTGTGTGTGTGTGTGTTGTGTGTGTGTGTGTGTGTGTGTTTGAATATGCGTCCATGCACCTGTGAAGTCATACTGGCGAATGAATAATACTGACACAGCTGGGATCCACCAGTCCCTGCCAGCCAATACGTGTGTGTGTGTGTGTGTGTGTGTGTGTGTGTGTGTGTGTGTGTGTGTGTGTGTGTGTGTGTGTGTGTGTGTGTGTGTGTGTGAGACTGCCAGCTGCGCCCACTGTGCTGATCCTCAAAGCCTCGGTCACATTCTGCTTGCATCATTTCACCGCAGTCGTCCTGAGAGCATCGAACCCAGGAACACATGCTCGCTGTTACGAGCACATGCACGCTCACGCTCGTGCGTATAATGACTTCCTTGCGTCAACAGCCGCCCAGTGACATGCGATATAATGAATACATGTTAGCACGGCTGTTTTAAGCTGCTTGCTATGAAACATACAATTGATACCATTTTCTTTGAGGATATGTTTTAACAGCGAACGGCAGTCGATATTAATCCCTGAAACATCTCATTTTAAAGAGGTCCTATTATGCGTTTCCCTTTCATATCGTGTGTTTTAGGTTTTAGTGCATGTAAATGGTCTGCAATGGCTAAAATCCAACTGTGCTTGTTTCTCCTGCTTTGTTATCTTAAGGAACATATGGAAATCGCTATGTAACCCTTCTATTGGCTAGCGCTCCAACACATTGTACGTGATAGGCTAAGGGGCGGGACATCTAAGTGGTTGACCAATCACAAGAGCTGTTGTAAATGTGGGTTTCTAATAATGTATACATTGGCACGTATCTGTGATAAGTTATTGAAGCCCAAAATACATGTGACCTCATGCGTACCCAGACATCTACCCGCTCTCTCCGCTCCAGCCACGCTCCTCTTCTTCCCCCGCACACGTCTCCGAACAATGGGAGACCGAGCCTTCTGCTCGTTCGCCCCGCGCCTCTGGAACTCCCTCCCAGACCAGCTGAGATCTGCCCCTTCCACCGAGGTCTTCAAAACGGCCTTAAGACCCTCTTCTTTCGGCAGGCCTTCCAATAAACGCTGAGCACGGTACACCTGGAGCACTGCCATTTTTATCGCTATCTCCGACTTTTATTTTTGTACTCTATTTTCATATTTTGATTTCTTATTATTATTACAATTATCTGTTTAATCTCTCAAAGTGTATCAGTATCCCTTGTTGTGAAGCACTTCGAGATGTGTCTTGGCAGATGAGAAGCGCGATATAAATGAAATGTATTATTATTATTAAGTAGTGCCGGACAATCTGACCTGATTTAGTCTTTAAGTATCGCATGCCTGTATAACAAAGGGAATAAAATACCTTTCAGAAATGTCCCGGCTGGCCCTTGGGAGCCTAAATCTCAGCCGCCCCATCTCAAAATGATTATTTTCAACTATCAGATGGCGCCCATTCAACCGCTGTGGTCAGTTAGTGCTGCAGAGGAGAGGGGTTATATTTCAGGACCGTGCTAAATGACAAGCAGCACCCAATAACCCTCCATTACCGCCAGGAAGGTCTGCAGTGGTGTTAATGCGTTTTAAACTCCAGGTCAAGAATGACTTCGGGGTGCCTCGGATGCGGCCAAGTTTCCTCGAGAAAAGGTCAACGCTATACTGCCCTATAAAGCCGAGCGCAGAGGAGGGAAAACTGGCTTCAGACGTTATCTCCAGTCCAGGCTCACTTGACATGACTGTTTGCTTTTATAGCTCTGCATAAAATGAGGCGTTCTCTCCCACTTTTGTTTTCAATGCTGAGCCTCCGATTGGCCGCGATCACGGGATGAATCCCAACATCTTGATTTCGACACGAGATGAAACACCAGCTTGTAATCCCAGAGAGTGTAATGTGTTTGGATGGAGCTCAGCGAGAGGACTCTAATCAGAATAATTATGCTGGTGTGGCTCCAGCTTCAGGCCTTTTAGCTAATGACAGACGCAACACTAATGGCTGCATTTCAAGCTGTCTATTTGCATGTGTGTGTGTGTGTGTGTGTGTGTGTGTGTGTGTGTGTGTGTGTGTGTGTGTGTTTGGGAAAGTCGGCTTACAGCGCATGCAAACTGATACGAAAATCCCCCCAAAGAGAGACAGACTTCTGGTTAGCTGTGAGATGATGATTATCCTTAAATGGCTTTGTTTTCATCGAGCAGCTGCAGCATACATCATTTCATACCTGCTTGTGTTGCGCAGAGGAGGACTCTCACATCACGCTGAGGGTTAAGTGCTGCTGGTCGGCCTCTTGTTGTGCGGTGCAACAGAGGAACATATAGCGGGTAGACAGACACATGGTAACAGTCTACCATTATGGATGCACTCTGCAGCCAAAACAACAACATGTACACGACTTTCCAGACATCATGACGTCTTTCAAACACCTGTATGTTGGTTGTTATTTATCGCAGGAACAACGCATGAGATTTAGGCCCAATCCCAAACCACTCCCTACACACTCCCCCTCCGTGACGAAGTGAACTCCGTCTGCAGCCACACTCGCAGCTCAGCGAGGCTCCTCCTGTCAGACAGAGGGAGTGAACACAGCAGCAAGCTTTGGGACGGCCTCCCCGCTCTCCGGCAGAAACAGGAAGTGCCGTAACTGGATGTAACAACGGTTTCAAATCAGCATCTCTTGGACAAAAGGTTTAAATTCATAACTCAAATAAAACTCCAAACATCTTTCATTGTGTTTCAAAGCTCTTTTAGTTTTAAACCTGATGTTTATAAGCTTCTTAGTTTTTGCAACGGTCTGTAAATATACACCAATATTGAACCAAGCTCCCAGGAGTGCGCCGGAGTCTTGTGGCCAAAAGGCGGTACTACACTTCCTTTGTGGTCTCTAACTCCACAATACTACTCCATAATTTTTAAACTACCCAGTATGAACGTTCCCGGGTAGCAGTTCTCTTCCCTCCCTTCAATCTAACCCTTCCCTTCCCCCCATCCTAACCCTAACCACTCCCTACCTTTTTACCTAATCCTAATCTTCCTTCCTCCCTCCTAAACCTAAACCCCAAAACCTCTCCTACTGTAAGACATTTAAATCTGTTTATACTACATGGGCTGTATGATGTAAATCTCGTCAATTCGCTTTTAACGGTGGTCGCCTCTCAGCCACCGTAGTGTCGTGTCAGGTGGTCGTGCCGTGTACCATCGTGTACCGCCGTGTACTGGCCGCGGCCGCAGCTAGACCATATTGTCTCAAGTCAGCACCGCTGCAGACTCGCTGTTTGAGGGCTTGATAGGCCACTCCCCCTCCACACTCGTTGCTTTGGAACAGCCCTCAATATGGCGGACCCTCCGCGTGAACGCGCAAACGGAGGGGGCGGTTTGGGAATGGGCCAGTGTGCCGGAGCGGATCACATGAGTGACTGACTCCGCCACTGACAGCCGACACACACCCACACACACACACACACACACACACACACACACACCAAACATGTCTGCTCTTTTCCTAAAAAGGAACCATGCAATTTATTATTTATTGTTTATTTGTTGATTATGTTAAGAGGTGTTTATGTTTGGGTCGGATTTGTTTATGTTGACCACGTGGTTTGAGGTAATTGCGCAACCTGTTGACGGTAAGCCTGTGGGAGGGGCTATGGGTTCAACATGGACGGTGTTGGCCCTGGAGGGACGAGTCCACTCGGAAGAATGTTGCAGCGAAGGCAACAGCAGAACATGTTTCCTCTGAACGAGTGATGGACGGCCTGTCTTGGTCTTTTATCGTGTTTCTTTAAGGTGTGCCGTTTCGTTATTTTTGTGTTGCTGTTAAGAATAACGTTTTTTTGGAGCGTAACCCAACCGACTAGGCCAGTGTTTGTGAACGGACAAATAGAGCCCCGTCACACTTAGGCTTCTCGCATTGAGGGAATCACTCTTTAGATATTCTGCAATTCATCAAACCACAAATCAATACCCGATATGATCCCTCTCCGGAAGCCGTGCATCTGAACGCAGCCGACTCCCAATCGATAGGCCTTTATTCATGCACTGCATATCTCAGACGGCGCGTTACAGTATTGACAGTGTTGTCTTGGGGAATCTTGCAACGCCACAACACAGAGAAATCCATTTTCCCCTCACATAACGAGCTGTCATTTTCGGCGCATACAAATAACCCGGATCCATCTGCAGGGCGGCAGAGCGATAGCGCGATAGTGATTGGTTTGATTCCACTGTGACATTGCTCTTATTACACAATACTGATTGCTGCAGGGCTTTCAAACTGTACTGTGTGCGCACGTGTTGCTTCGGATCCAACACGTGTATTCCTTTCTGAGGTGACGGGCGTCTCTGCATACAAAGCAGGCTGATCGACATGGTAACAGTGATAGCATGATATGTGTTTGCTAGCGCTGAATAATGATTGGTTTTAAAGGTGTTTTTTGGCAGCTGGGCGTTGACGGGGCTTCACTCTCCTGCTGTTGCTTTCTTGAAATGCAAAAGAGTGAAACCGTTCTTTTAATTAATACGATGTTTTATGGGAACAGGTGAGGAAAAAACACTGGGAGGGAAACGCAGGGATTTCAGCCTCGGCAGACCATTTACATGCACCATCCATCCATCTTCTCCCGCGTATTACATCACATGATACTTGTTAGACGCTTTTATCCAAAGCGACTTCCATACTCAACACTGTGGACAATCCCCTCAGGGACACAACGACATGCTGACCGCAGTGGGGTTTGAACCTGTGACGCCCTGATCTGAACACCAACCACTGCACCACACGCCCCCAACTGCTACCTCCGCTTATCCGTCGCGAGGTAGCAGTTCCAGCAGAGAGCCCCAAACGTTCCTTTCCCCTCATCAACCAGCTCTGACTGGGGGGTCCCAAGGCGCTCCCAGGCCAGCGGAGAGATATAGTCCCTCCACCTGGTCCTGGTCTACCCCTCGGTCTCCTTCCAGCTGGACGTGCCTGGAACACCTCCCTAGGGAGGCGCCCAGGTGGCACTAGTTGTCGGGTCGTGGCACTAGTTGTGCGGTCCTGCCTTGGGTCTCGTCATGCCGCTTCCCTGATGGCTTCCTCAGGATTGTAGCTGACATCCTCGTGGATTCATCTTCCTATTATACACACATGCATCTCCTAACATTCGGTCTATATGCTGTAAAATGTATTATCTCTATCTACACACGGCATCTATTGCACGTCTGTCCGTCCTGGGAGAGGGATCCCTCCTCTGCTGCTCTCCCTGAGGTTTCTCCCATGTTCCCTTTAAACTGGGTTTTCTCTGGAAGTGTTTCCTTGTACGATGTGAGGGTCTGAGGACAGAGGGTCTAAGGACAGAGGGTCTGAGGACAGAGGGTCTGAGGACAGAGGGTCTGAGGACAGAGGGTCTAAGGACAGAGGGTCTGAGGACAGAGGGTCTGAGGACAGAGGGTCTGAGGACAGAGGGTCTGAGGACAGAGGGTCTGAGGACAGAGGGTCTGAGGACAGAGGGTCTGAGGACAGAGGGTCTGAGGACAGAGGGTCTAAGGACAGAGGGTGTCGTTTTTCTCATACTGATATTCTGAGCAATCGGTGCTGTTGTATTTGCTGTAAAGCGTCTCTACTGTAGGCTATTTGTATTTTATGTACAGCACTTTGGCTCCACCAAAAATCGTTTAGAAATGTGCTATATAAATAAAACTTGATTTGATTGGATCCTTACTAGGTGCCCGAACCACCTCAACTGGCTCCTTTCCACGCATCTGCATGCACTAAAACCTATATTACACAACACAGCAAAGGGAACACCCCAGAGCATACTGTAATAGAGCCTCTTCAACAATGTGTAGAAATACCTCAAAGTGAATTGCTTTCATTTGCGTCGTCGATCACGCAGCATTCAAGAAGGCACTGAGGTTATTTGAAAGTATAAAAGTGTTAGACGTCTGTTTCACTAGTTGTTGCTTTGAAATCCGTTCAACACAGACATCCGACCTCTCTAACAAAAGTGTTTTCCACCAAAGCCACTCAGGGCTGATCTTTAGTCCTTAATCAGAACGGAGAGAAGGTTAATTATGACAGCGTCGCTCCTCGGAGCTGTGTGATCTCTCCCTGCACATTCATTAAGACGTGGAGAAAAGAAAGGCAGTCTTTGGCCTTTTGATATTTAGCCATTACAGCAATACAACATCTCTATCCTCATCTCTTCACTCATGCACCATCACACCCACATCATGATAGATGGAGAAGAACTTTAAGACACATGTTGCTTTACTCAGTTTAGCCTTGTTCACCCGCTGGGCTTCTCGCTGATGGAGGCGAGAGCGTTGACTCGGCCAGATAACACTGGGGGTGCAATGGAACATTTTAAAGGTCTTCAAAAACATCTGTGATCAATTGTAATCGTCCTCCGTTCATTCAGTGCGGCTCAAAACACTTATTGCCCTTTCACACCAGCGCCTTTTCAGCGCCCGCTCGGAGCTAGAAACTGAAAAGCGCTGGTGTGAAAGCCGCATATGTCATGTCAAACTTCTGAATGTAAACTCATGTTGGGGCATTTTCTCCTTCACACATTCACCAGTACAGTGGTGCAGGGATGACAGATTTTGTATTTCCGACCTGGAAGTTAGCATCAAAGAGTTTCATCCAAAAATAGTAAATGAGATTTTTCCATTTGATTTGGAGTATTGCAGAAACAAGATCTGTGGCAAACAAACATTAATGAAATGTACAGGTTTCGTTCAGCCGGAAAATCTCCACACATTAACACCACCTTTTGTTTTTTGAAGAAAAAAGCTAACGTTAGGCTATAACTGAACTACAGCACGGTCACATGACTTCACGTCACCACGCTAAGCTAAAGGTGGCTAACGTTGGGCTATAAAGGAACTACAGCACGGTCACATGACTTCACGTCACCACCGCTTAGCTAAAGGCGGCTAATGTTGGGCTATAAAGGAACTACAGCGCGGTCACATGACTTCACGTCACCACCGCTAAGCTAAAGGTGGCTAATGTTGGGCTATAAAGGAACTACAGCACGGTCACAGGACTTCACGTCACCACCGCTAAGCTAAAGGTGGCTAACGTTGGGCTATTAAGGAACTACAGCACGGTCACATGACTTCACGTCACCACCGCTAAGCTAAAGGTGGCTAACGTTGGGCTATTAAGGAACTACAGCACGGCCACATGACTTCACGTCACCACCGCTAAGCTAAAGGTGGCTAACGTTGGGCTATAAAGGAACTACAGCACGGTCACATGACTTCACGTCACCACCGCTAAGCTAAAGGTGGCTAACGTTGGACTATTAAGGAACTACAGCACGGTCACATGACTTCGCGTCACCACCGCTAAGCTAAAGGTGGCTAACGTTGGACTATAAAGGAACTACAGCGCGGTCACATGACTTCACGTCACCACCGCTAAGCTAAAGGTGGCTAATGTTGGGCTATAAAGGAACTACAGCACGGTCACATGACTTCACGTCACCACCGCTAAGCTAAAGGTGGCTCATGTTGGGCTTGTTTGCAACTATTTTTAAGACACAGTGGCTTCAGACACTTATACTATCCTGATTTATGAAAATAATAAACAATAGCAAAGAACGCATGTCACATTATTTGTGTTGTTGGGTTTCAATTGGTCTTTTGTACTACTACTACTACTACTACTACTACTACTACTACTACTACTACTACTACTGCTACTACTACGACTACTACTACTACTACTACTACTAGATGGATAAATAATAAATATATACTTTAGTATGTAGAGATTACCAGTAACTTTGTCATGCCACGGAGTACTATATAATTAAACGCTGTACTGTTAAATATTAAATCAGTAAATCATACTTATGATGCAAACATTTCACTTTGCGTCCATTAAAAAAAGATTACATCACACCAGTATTGCTCTTCAAAACTGAAAGCAATACCTCATAGCAACATTTAATATTTATAGCAACATTTATATTTCAAGCGCACCCCCGCAGTGTGAACGGGAAAATGAAATGAAGAATCAGGGCCGAATTTGTCAAAACCAACCGGCCTCCGATTCAGATCTTGAATACATAATGTCAAATACTTCAGGGGTGTCAAACTCAAGGCCCGGGGGCCAAATCCGGCCCACGACTTCATTGATGTGGCCCCGCAAGAGCTTGCAAAGAATATAATACGTTTATTATACGGTTACATGCTGATTTACAGAAGCAGGTTGCCCACAAACTACATGTCCCACAATGCATCTTGTTTGTGCACTGAAGAGACTTGCAATTATTTCCCTGGACTTCTGCTTTCTAACGTAGTGAGTTACCCTATCCGATAATAATCCCATTCAGAGGCAATAATGTAATGCAATACATTATTTTATATATATATATTATATATTTATATATGTAGTATTTGACACCCCTGCTTTAAGCCGTTAATATGTGTGTTTGTGTTTATAAAGTGTAGTCCTCACTTTGCACCCGGCTCTTTGGTGAAAGCCTTAACGAGCACTGAGTCGCAGCACAACCAGGAAGTGACTGTGTGACTTCAGAGCAGTCAACACATTAATTAAATATACTGTATTTCTTATATTCCTCGCTTGCATTGAGTGCAGTTGTTTGGGAATAAGAAAGTGGATGCAATACATTTAAATACTGTTTATTTATTTATTAATACTGAACATCCACACATCTCTGCAGGATTTCCGCCTGCTGCGTCTTTGTTGATGTTGCTTTTCTTTAATGGCATGGAAACTATTTTTAAACTTGCAAAGTCATCGTGGAGAGCTTAAGGAAGGCGGATTAGAGAGAGAGTCTGACGGCTTCACATGTGGAGGTTGAAAGAGATGTGTTTGTTTAAATAACCATTTTGTTATTACATTTGTGTCCTTCTCCTGAAATGTGTTCCTCTCAGTCCGTCCCCGCATAATCACATGAACATAATGAGATATGCAGCACATTCAATTACCTCATATCTAATTACATCATGATCACTTCACACACAATGTCTTTGAACCTTTTCCTCTTCGATAAATGCTATTTCTCACATGTGATTAACTGAATGCCCTCTCGTCCTCCTCTCAGATCTGTGTCGCCGTGCCGAGAAAACCCTCAACGTAATGAGCTAAAGGTGCGTCTCCTCCTGTGTGTGTGTGTGTGTGTGTTGTGTGTGTGTGTGTGGTCTAGCATTACTATACTTGTGGGGACCTGCATCTGGTTACATAGTTACGTGTGGCGACTGGCTTCCCTTATAGGGGACAAATTGGAGGTCCCCATAAGTGATGTATACATGGTATGTGTGTGTGTGTGTGTGTGTGCGTGTGTGTGTGTGTGTGTGTGTGTGTGTACTACACTTGTGGGGACCTACATCTGTTTACACAGTCACTTGTGGGGACTGGCCTCCCTCATGGGGACATAATGTAGGTCCCCATGAGAGGACACCCATGTGTGTGTGTGTGTGTGTGTGTGTGTGTGTGTGTGTGTGTGTGTGTGTGGTCTAGCATTACTATACTTGTGGGGACCTGTATCTGGTTTACATAGTTACGTGTGGGGACTGGCTTCCCTTATGGGGACAAATTGGAGGTCCCCATAAGTGATGTATACATGGTATGTGTGTGTGTGTGTGTGTGTGTGTACTATACTTGTGGGGACCTACATCTGTTTACACAGTCACTTGTGGGGACTGGCCTCCCTCATGGGGACATAATGTAGGTCCCCATGAGAGGACACCCATGTGTGTGTGTGTGTGTGTGTGTGTGTGTGTGTGTGTGTGTGTGTGTGTGTGGTCTAGCATTACTATACTTGTGGGGACCTGCATCTGTTTACACAGTCACTTGTGGGGACTGGCCTCCCTCTTGGGGACATAATGTAGGTCCCCATGAGAGGACACCCATGTGTGTGTGTGGTGTGTGTGTGTGTGTGTGTGTGTGTGTGTGTGTGTGTGTGTTTAATCAAAGGCTTGTGTATTGGCCTCGACACATCAGGCCCCACTTGCCTGTTTAGCATTCTTTTTAGCTGGCTCCCTGTTCCAGCGAGTGATGGTGAGACACAGAGAGCTTTATCTACAACGCTTTCATTCTTTATTATTATATCAGTGAGTTTTGTTTCCCTTCCCGTCGTTGCCTCTGTTTCTCCGATCAGAGATCTCTGTCCTTCATGCTTAGTAGGAATGTATTCTGCATTGTTTAGCTTGTATGTGCCTACAGCTGCTTGTTAGAGAGGACTTGTTCAAATGTATATTTAATACGATCTCATGCCTGAAAGAGCGACTCACAATGCATTCGCCCTCTGGGCACGCGTTCCCAAAGTCACCGTATCGTGCACCTCACATCTCACATACTAAGCATTTTTTCATTCGACGAAAAAGTTGAATAGATTAAAGGCAGATCTAATCGATCCTGAGTGTGCTTATCAGTGGCTGGCAGGCTGACGAGCCGATTTCAGAAGAGCATATTCTAATCCTTCAACTGCGGGCAGGAAACTGGAAAAAGACAAATAGGTGGAAAGACTTAGAGACTATAGGTCAGGCAGGAACCACAGAAGAAGAAGAAAATCTAATCTTTGAATATTTTAAGTCTGACAGAAAAGTGAATACCTCGATTAAGGATACTACCAAGGATACAAAAACTACTCACGATCCTGCATGTGCAAAAAAAGTCTAGTTTGTGATTTACTCGTGATTAATATACTGTAATGTGACTTGCAATGGCAACATCTTTATACAGCGAGGACACCAGCTGTTATGGAAACACCGACTGTATTCGCTGACAGTTATAGCCACGTTTAGAGACACTCATTACGACCATATCTTCCACTGTGAGAGAGTTCAATTAGTCGGACGTAAATGAAGACTCAACCTTTTCGACCATCTGCTCTCGTCGGGATAATATGTATTGTGTGCCGGTGAAAAGTGTCCTCATTGACGTCTCTAGATCCCGCCGGTAACTTATCACGATTCCCGCGTTCAAAGGGTTTAGCTATGCTGCGTCCTGATTGGATGTTTAGCCTTTTGACCTCGAATCCGGCATCTAAGCTCGCATCCCATAAAAAGCAACAATTCATCCGCATGACCTCTTCTGTCACGGTGACTCTCAGCGGCAGGCAAACTGACAATGATGTTCTCTGTGTGTGTGTGTGTGTGTGTGTGTGTGTGTGTGTGTGTTTTCTTGGATTTGTAGAAAAAGAGACAGAGAAGGGACAAAAAGTGCTTATCTGAACCAGTCCCAGGTCATATTATCCCCGTCTCTCCCCCTCTCTTTCTCAGATTAGTGTCTCCTGTTGGCACATGGCTGCTGAAAGAAAGATTTATAGGTGTGTGTGTGTGTGTGTGGTCTAGTATTACTATACTTGTGGGGACCTACATCTGTTTACACAGTCACGTGTGGGGACTGGCTTCCCTTATGGGGACAAATTGGAGGTCCCCATGAGGGGGATCATTAATTTTAGGGTGAAGACTTGGTTAAGGGTTAGGGTTAGGCACGTGTTGGTTATGGTTAAGGTTAGGATAAGTCTCCAAGAAATGAATGTAAGTCAATGTAATGTCCCCTGAAGTGATGTATACATGGTATGCGTGTGTGTGTGTGTGCATGTGTGCGTGTGTGTGTGTGTGTGTGTGTGCGTGTGTGTGTGTGTGTGTGTGCGTGCGTGTGTGTGTGTGTGTGCGCGTGTGTGTGTGTGTGTGTGTGCGTGTGTGTGTGTGTGTGTGTGTGTGTGTGTGCATGTGTGTGTGTGTGTGTGTGTGTGCGTGTGGCTTCACGTGAATGCATTGTGCAGCTCGGGGCTATGTGTCTTATCTCAGTCTCCACCAGTTTGCCACAGCGGGGGGTCATGAAGAGGAGCATCCATTCTCTCGCAGCCTGTTTCCATGATGTGGGGAGATCGTTTCTAAATTACGCTCGATTCCAGTGTGCAGGCAGCGACGCAGAGTTCTTTGCTTCAGCTAGAAGCTTTAATACGGACGCTCCAAAACATTTCCATTGGGAGAAACAAGCTGCTTGATGCACACACAGGACGGGGACCATCTAACCTCGTCATATCGGAAGGGTTAATCCGATAACACTGTAAAAAATTAGTTGATAAAAGTTACATTTTATGTTATTTTACAAAGTTAGCCATCGCTATAATCCACCAATATCAACACCTGCTCCAATCCCAGCTGTGAGCATCACGTTTTAGTAGTGCTGGGGGGAAACGATTATTTTGAAAACGATTAATCGGGCGATTATGTGATCGATTAGTCGACTAATCTAACGATTATTTTTCTGTTGTTCAATTCATAAAAAACGTAATGTAAAAAATATTTTTTCACGATACTGTATCTCAGGGGATCTTAATATTTAAGAACCTATTAATGTGTCATACCAGATTAACGGGTATAATCTCAGCTAACTGACGATACAAACCATGTTTACCAAAACAAAACACAAGTCTCATAAGAAGCATCTAAATGACCCCTGAGCGAAAAATGCTAACGGACATTGGCACAGAACTCAAGATAAAAGTACCCTTATTACTTATCGTAGCTGCACATACAAGATATCCGATTAAAGCTGAGACTCCACAGATTATGTAGGTATATATATCATCACTGAGTGATCCGGACTCGCGACAGGGGAAGCAAATACAGACATCACAACACGTACCTTTACAGAGCTTCTAGGGAGATCGTCTCACCACCGTAGCTGTGAATCTGATCAAAAGACGTGTTCAATGGCATTACAACGAGAAAACACGCGGCTGAATCCGTTAATCCATAGGTTTTTAACGTCTATGTATAAAAAAATGATTTAATTTATAATCCATAATTCCATTTTTATGTAAAAATCGGAGAGCAAAATGCTAGCTGCTAATGGTAGCCACCACAGCTAGAACTGCTTGGGTGACCCATGTGTGTGTAGCGACGCGTCGACGCGGAAATATGTCATCGACGATATTTTGAAGTCGCTACAGCACTACGTTTTAGTGACTGTTCTTGATGCATGGTGAATAAATGTATTTTGAAGCGGCAGACGACGCCTGGTTCAGGTCCAGTTCTCACACACAACGCTTACTCGGAGATAGCAGCCGATGTCACATGTGTCTGCCACATTACTGCTCTCAGCTCACGTCGTGTTTACAGCAGCATCATTACAGATCGTGTGAAGCCGCAGTGTAACGATTCCAAAAGGAGATTTGGAAGTGAGAATCCCCCTGAAACTGCAGTGAGCTCCTGCCAAAGGTTTACACCAAAGAAACGTCAAAAAGCCTGTTTTCTGATGTGCTAATGATCGTGCATGAAAGACACTCGTGCTTTGGAAAAGTGGGTCGATCGGGTCAGGATTGCACCGCTCGCCATTCGTGCTTTATTCATTGTTCCGAGGCTGGAGCGCAGCGTCATCTGGCAGAGGATGTGATCGAGTTTATTAATTATGCATTGACCGTGTGGCCACTTAAGAACGAGAACAACTGGATTTCTAATGGTGTTCGCTCAGATAGCAGAGGCTGGTTCGTTATGAAGAAATCAGCTCTTTGAAGGGAACTCTTCAAAAGGAAACGTGTTAAAGTTCAAGTTTTTAATGTCACGGTTAGACGTGATTTCCACACGGAAACATGTCTGACATTTGCAAAACATGAGATATACAGTAAGGCAAGGCAAGTTTATTTGTAGAGCACTTTTCAACGCAAGGCAATTCAAAGTGCTTTACAAAAAAAAATGAAAGACATTAAGCATTGAAAAAGAAAAGCTAATCAAATAAACATTAAGAAAAAAATACATGGATAAAAGTTACAGTGCAGTCTAAAATATAAATAGTTCAATTAAAAGCAGCGGCAACAAGAAAAGTCTTCTTGCTGGATTTGAAGGTAGTCAGAGTTGCAGCGGACCTGCAGGTCTCTGGGAGTCTGTTCCAGATGTTTGGAGCATAACAACTGAACGCTGCTTCTCCATGTTTAGTTCTGACTCTGGGGACAGGAAGCTGACCCGTCCCTGAAGACCTGAGAGATCTGTCTCTGGGGGACAGAAAGCTGACCAGTCCCTGAAGACCTGAGAGATCTGACTCTGGGGACAGGAAGCTGACCAGTCCCTGAAGACCTGAGAGATCTGACTCTGGGGACAGGAAGCTGACCAGTCCCTGAAGACCTGAGAGATCTGACTCTGGGGACAGGAAGCTGACCAGTCCCTGAAGACCTGAGAGTTCTGACTCTGGGGACAGGAAGCTGACCAGTCCCTGAAGACCTGAGAGTTCTGACTCTGGGGACAGGAAGCTGACCAGTCCCTGAAGACCTGAGAGATCTGACTCTGGGGACAGAAAGCTGACCAGTCCCTGAAGACCTGAGAGTTCTGACTCTGGGGACAGGAAGCTGACCAGTCCCTGAAGACCTGAGAGATCTGACTCTGGGGACAGAAAGCTGACCAGTCCCTGAAGACCTGAGAGTTCTGACTCTGGGGACAGGAAGCTGACCAGTCCCTGAAGACCTGAGAGATCTGGATGGTTCATAGTTTAGCAGGAGGTCAGAAATGTATTTTGGGCCTAAACCATTCAGTGCTTTATAAACCAGCAGCAGTATTTTGAAGTAATATAACATCGGTGGAGGGTGCAGCGCAAGCCCCTTTCCGAGCGTGAGAACGAAGTTAAAAGTCGTTAAACTATCAGGATCGTATATCTCTGAACACGTGACACCGATGGGTGTCTGGGACGAGAGATAAGGAGCAGGAATTAGGGAGGAGAGGATTCCTTTTCACACAAACACACACACGCTGGGTTTTAATGCCCGACCGGTATTGATTACCCGGCAGCCTGACTGATTGAGAGCCAGATATAAAAAAGCACACATCAATAAAATAACCTGCAGAGACTGTTAAAGACACTGCCCCTCCACCCCCACACACACTGGATTCATTTTGTCCAGAGGTCCAATGAGATGTGACAGTTTCGGGATGCCAGGTCTGCAGCAAACCCCCACAATACAAATCATTGTTGAGTTGTGTTTGGGGGGATACCGGGTGTTTCTCAATGTCGAGGAAGGATGCTCCAGAGCCACTATTTCAAGCATACTACGTCATCGAGTGCCGCCGAAGGACTGTTCCAATGTCCAGCATGCTTGGAATTCTATCGAGCCCGGCGGCGTCTATCGTTATTTCAACCCAGTTTAGATCCCACTTCCGCATTACGCAAGCATCGACGCAGGGGTTACATCACAGCATCAACCTGGCGTTACATCCCTATGGTTACATCACTGCCCCGCAAAATCTGAATCTGTACATCTGTGTGTATACAAGAATAAATACATGTGTGAGTACATATAAGTGTGTGTGTATATGAATAAATATATATATAAAATAGTATCATTAAATAAATATATATATAAAATAGTATCATTAAATAATGCTGTCAGATAAATGAAGTACACAGTAATAGTCAAGGTTATATTCAATATTCTGCACTTACACCTGCTGATAAGATATTTAAAACGTCTTTTGTTTGTCCTGAAAACGACATTTGAGAATACACACAGGCTATTTATAGATGATAAAACACCAGTAATACAATCTCAGGACTCTTCGATATGCCTTTGATTACAGGATCGTTTACTTTCAGTCAACAAATCCTTTGGAAAGACAAAAAACAACTATTCAATATCCTGTTCATCCTGCTTTACCGCGACCGCTATAACTGCCGAAGAAGAAGTCTATGACGCTATCGCGTAGAGCTACGTTCTTGCGTAATGCGGAAGTGGGTTAAATCTAAACTGGGTTGGAATAACGATAGACGCAGCCCGGCGTACTTCGTTTGGAGACATTTCGAGGCTGCACATGTGTAGACTCCGCTGTCTTAAAATCCCCACAATGCATTGCGCACGGAGCAATTTCCCCAAAGCTGTGGCGGAAAATGTAAGGCGGGGCCTCTCACGTGACGCACACTTGCCACTGTCGCCTGTTCCACTCTTCGTTTTCCGAATGCCAGGAAGTGTTCTTGCCTCGCTTCTGAAGGAAGACACTCGGAAGACATGTGCTACCAAGCAAGCGTCCTCGACATTGAGAAACAGCCATGGTATTAGGAAAGCAATTCACACGACAGCAGATTAAAACTCACTCAAACCATTTGGAAAAGCAACCTCACAGTCTGCTTACTTACTTACGTACTTACTTACTTACTTACTTTCTTACTTACTTACTTACTTACTTACTTACTTACTTGCTTGCTTATTTCAGCTAATGTACCTTTAACACATGCAGTCAAGGTACAAGCACACTTAGTAAGTTGAAGCAGGAGCGCAGAACTTGTTTATACATTTAGAATACATCCTTGCTGTTAGATCTATTTAGATTAAATGCAGCTTTATTGTCATTGCACGTAGGAGAACGAAATGCAGATTGCATCCAACAGGAAGTGCAAAAGGAGCAGATAAACCACATGAGAATGCAGTATCTTTCACATATTGATTACAGTATCAAAGTTGATTGCACATGTGAGGCAAAGTACAGATTATTAATACATATTTACAGACAAGGTGCAAAGTTGAGAAGATGGGTAAATTGCAGGGCATACATTTACTTAACTGTATTTCATCATTTTTAAAGAATAACCAGACCATGAAAGTGTGTATTTTCTGTTCAATAAATATATTATTGGTTAACTGAACTAATGAAAGTCAATATTAGAATTCTGTCGATGCATTGGTCGATGAGTTACGGTTATGATTGGTCGGTCCATTACTCAATTAAACGTATTCGCTTGCTTTAACCGATCCGTTATCTGTCTGTCAGGCATCGGAGAATTGTGTTTGTGTCGCTGTTTGTGTACTTGTGTGTTGTGTTGTGAGTCTGCCGTGTCTTCTTGAGGCTCATGATTCACTTTTGATTGTGGCACCACTTAAAAAGGACAAAAAGTCTCGTTTTTTAACCACAGACAGGCGTTAGCAGCTGGGGACGACGACGACAGCGTGTTTGAAACATCGCCTGGTCAGTGGAGGATAACAGACACATGTCACGACCAAAGCTGTCTGGACTACAACAACTCGAAATCTTGCCAAGTATATTTGTCTAATATCAGAATGTGTCTCTCCACTCGATGTAAGACATAACTTCAGAAGTGACACTGCAGTGAGATATTAGGTCTTGTTTTTTGACAATGCTTCATCTTGTTGAGTCAAAACACCTTATTTTGATTCGTATCTCAAATGAAACACGTATTTTTTATTTACGTACTTATTAGAAAATCACCAACGAACATCAGAACACAGAACACTTTGGAGCATTTGCGGCTTATATCGTAACCCAACATCTCCTGATTTTGGTCAAATATAGTTCAAAATGAGTCCTTACCCCAAGTGAAGGAGTTCAAGTTTCTCGGGGTCTTGTTCTCGAGGGAGGGAACAATGGAGCGTGAGATGGGCCGGAGAGTCGGAGCAGCGGGAGCGGTACTGCAGTCGCTTTACCGCACCGTCGTGACGAAAAAGGAGCTGAGCCAGAAGGCAAAGCTCTCTGTCTACCGGGCCATGTTCGTTCCTACCCTCCCCTACGGTCATGAAGGATGGGTCATGACCGAAAGAACGAGATCGCGGATACAAGCGGCCGAAATGGGTTTCCTCCGCAGGGTGGCTGGCGTCTCCCTTAGGGATAAGGTGAGAAGTTCGGTCATCCGGGAGGGACTCGGAGTTGAGCCGCTCCTCCTTCGCGTCGAAAGGAGCCAGTTGAGGTGGTTCGGGCACCTAGTTAGGATGCCACCTGGGCGCCTCCCTGGGGAGGTGTTCCAGGCACGTCCAGCTGAGAAAAGAAAGTTTGGGGCTCTCTGCGGGAACTGCTACCCCCGCAACCCGACCACGGATAAGCGGGAGAAGATGGATGGATGGATAAGTTCGCCCAGCTAATTACAAGTTGTCCTTTATCTAAATATCCCATTTTATTTCAAGAGATCTTACCAAGCTAATGTTCACTTGTTCTTTTGGCAGATGATAGCTTGTTTTCAATATTGTTTAACTTATTTTTGAAGCAGCATTTTTTCCAGCGTGGACACAAACCGCAACTTCGATGCATCTTTCGTTATCTTTTATTAGTATTTGCAGTGTGGTTTAGGCTTACTCTGCACTCAGCCTTGAGCCATCCTGAGTAAGAGCATCAGCTTAATGTGCAGCAATGAGTGAGAGGTACAATGCAGCAACTGCACATGAAATTAGAAACGTTTTTTTGTAGTCTTCCTCCTCTGGATGTTGAAGTGGGCTCTAAGTGAGCAATAGTGAAACTATTGTGTGGATTGACGCGCTTAGAAAGTGAAATAATTGCAGTCTCATTGTATTAAATGTCTGGCAATTTGAAGTCCTCCCTCTGACAGAGCTAACACCGGGAATACATTAAAACTTTCAATTGAATTTTACTGCCGTTTTTTGTGCCTTAAACACCTCCAGAGATTGGCCGATTGAAATGGGAGCTGAAAGTTTTTAATACCCAGTAATGTTGGAATAAAACCCTCGTAAACACAGGTGTATGATATTTGGAAAGTAGGATTAAATAGGATAAGAAAGGCAACACTGGACATGGTATTCATTACGTGTTTCTTAGATACGTCCTGTGTCACATGCGGAGACGCGCTGTGGGCGTGTGAGTGTTGTTTACTAACGAGACTGTCATGGCGGCGGCGGAGCTCAAGTCTAGTTTCTCCACCTGGAGATATTCTCACTATTTCACTTTTGTCGAGCACAAAGAAAATAACGTTTTAGTTGAATGTAAGTTGTGTCCTGGCGGGTCAGACGAGCCTATCTGCTGCCCGAACCAGTCATTCACATCTGTTAAAACATCTGCAGAAACAACATGCTGGGACGAAGCTAGTAGCTCAGACCACAGAGACTCAGCCGACGGCACTCCACCTCCACCTGCACCTCCACCTCCACCTCCACCTGCACCTGCACTCCACCTGCACCTCCACCTCCACCTCCACCTGCACCTCCACCTCCACCTGCACCTCCACCTGTACCTCCACCTCCACCTCCACCTCCACCTGCACCTGCAGCTCCACCTCCACCTGCACCTCCACCTCCACCTGCACCTCCACCTGCACCTCCACCTGTACCTCCACCTCCACCTCCACCTGCACCTGCAGCTCCACCTGCACCTCCACCTGCACCTCCACCTCCACCTGCACCTCCACCTGCACCTCCACCTGCACCTCCACCTCCACCTGCACCTCCACCTGCACCTGCACCTCCACCTGCACCTCCACCTGCACCTCCACCTGCACCTCCACCTGCACCTCCACCTCCACCTGCACCTCCACCTGCACCTCCACCTGCACCTGCACCTACACCTGCACCTGCACCTCCACCTCCACCTCCACCTGCACCTGCACCTCAGCAGCAGCGTCTGGATTTTAACCGAGGGACTGCTAGCCAGGGGAAAGTCGATAGAGCCATTGCACGGTATGTTGTAGAACACATGCAGGCTATTGCTACAGTGGAGTCACCCGCTTTCAGGGAGCTAGTTAGCATGATAGCATGTCCGGGCGGCACACGGCATATGGGACGGAAAACTTTTTCCAACTACCTGGAGAAAGAATATACAAACATGGAAAGCCAGCTAATATCGACGCTATCCAGAATGCATATAGTGCATTTACAGTTTGAGATTGCGATCAGGTGACGATGTTTAATTTGAGGGCTTAAGGGGATTGTCTATCAGGGGAAAATGGCATTTTAGAAACGGAGGGAAATTGCTTTTTGGGGGGGGGGCTCAATAGATGCAAGATATGGAGTTATCCTCCAATATGAGATTACAGGCTCGGCTTCATCGACCAAGCCCAAAGTCACAAAGCCACCGGCGCCAGAGAAACAAAGTGACCCAAATGATCCGTCTATTGCTTTAAATAGAGATACAGCATTGCAGGTGGATCGTATTGTACGGGTGGAAAGAGGGGTCTTTTTCCTCACAGCTTGTGAAGGATCCCGTTATCCTTGTGTATTGGCCTTATTCATTTTAATCACGCGCTGCTCCGCGTTGGCCTTTATCCGTCGCGCTGTGCATCTGAATTTCTATTCACATCTCCGTTTCGTCTCGTTTTCTTTGCTCTGTTCTGGCATGTCGTTGCTGGCTTTCGTGCTGTTGTTCCGTCTATACATTTCAATCTGTTTCGTGTGCACGGATCAGAATGTAAATATCCCGTAAGCTCCGTCACACGGCAGTCAGCAAGGCCCGAGCAACAAGAGGATGAAGAGGGGGAAAGAATGTGCGGATAAATGTGTTTGCGGTGAGATTACCGCGCGCCGTAAAGCCCGCGGGGGATCCGAGAGGGATGGAGGAGAGAGGGGGAAGATGGAGATGCAGGGAGTTCAACGGGAGAAGGACATGAAGAGGGGAGGCAGGCGAGATGCAAATATACGTATGATGGATACATGAGCGGGACAACAGAAGGACGTGATGAGATGGAGGCACAGAATCAGGAGAGGATGTCAGAAGTCAGAAGTACTGAAATACAGAGGGATAGACAAAGCCCCTGAGGATTAACTCCGTCATTTCTCTATGGGGAAGAATGGGAAAAGCCCTTTGATATCTCTCCCTCTCTTTCAGTCTCATATTCTAATATCCCCGGTGTCTGTTCATCACGATGGAACAGAGTCGCTGAGCTCGCTAAAGCACGAACACACATGGCTAGCTGGACACAAATCCCTCTCTGTTGGGTTGCATTTCTCCCTCTCCTCTCCCACTGCCTCTAATTCTCGTAGATCTCTTCATTTCTCTGTTATTATCGTCCATTATGTTCTCCCTCATTATTCCCCCCTTGTTTGTGGTGCAGTTGAAAGCAGCGTAAACTCTTATTACCTGCTTTTCTTCTCCATCTGTGGTGGTTTGGCAGCGATGCGAACGTAGCACGGGGGCCAATAGCGCACTGTTGTTGTGGTCGGTTTAACGAGATTTGCTAATAAAGATGAACGGGCTTCCTGCTGATCAGTTAATGGTGCGTTCACTGGTCCTCCGCAGTGTAGGGATTCACAGTTTAAACATGGAAAACGGTGGATTGAAGGGCGAGTTAATCGCTTACGTAATGTTGGTTGAACAGTCGTTTAGTTATAGTGCAGACATTTTGTGGTAAAACAACTGCTTTTAATCAAAGAAGATGTCATGCACACATCTGGTTTTGATTTTCTTGAAAGGAATTGGATTGGATCTAAAAGAATGTACGTCTCACTGTGAAAGTGAGGTGATAGGGTAAGTAATTGTTATTATCTTGACCCTACTACTCCTACCATTACATTAAATCACATGTTAGATGCTTTTATCCAAAGCAACTTCCATACTGAATACTGTGGACAATCCCCTCAGGAGAAATTTGGGGTGGGACACAACGACATGCTGACTGCAGTGGGGTTTGAACCTGTGACCCCCTGATCCGAACACCAACGCACAACCCACTGTGCCACACGCCTCCCTACCATTGTCTATAATAGGAGTCTTTAATACCTACACAGTAAAGAAAACAAAGATACATGTTTTTCCAGATGTGTTTTCTGTGCCTTTCCTTCGTTTATCTTCAGTGTCAGAGTTTCAGCTTGGCTTGGATCCTCTTGTCAAGGAACATTCCCTGCATGTCACAGTTCAGCTCCGTATGCTCACACGGTGCAGTTGAAATGGAGATAAAAAATAAACATTTTCACAGATGTAGCGTGAACTCGGTTTTGCGGTGAATCAGCAGCGTCTACAGTTACTTTCCACTCTGTAACCTTTTCTCCACCTCTTCCTTTCACTCCAGTTTTTCCTAATAGTTGCTCCACTCGTGTCTCTCCTCGTCTTTTCTATTTTTTTATTATCACTTTTCATTTCAAAGCTCATTCTTTACAAGTCCAAACCTTAGTTGTACTTTATTCCTGCACTCAAAGGTTGCCAAAGGTGATATGTAAGACACCCGCATGCCTCGATGCAAGGTCATCCGTCCATATAATCAGGTTTGAAATGGGTTTTCTGATCACAGGACACCAATCGATACACATACGCTCAAGCTGAAGCGAATCCCACCGTATCCACGTAGTCCTTTTTTCAGATCCGGAATCCACAGTGTACTTATGTCGACCTCACAGACTTCTTTACGTCTGATGGATACTCCCTTGCGGCCTCTGCTTTTTCTCTTTCTCCTACCTCTCTTCATGTCGCTGTGGTCGTCTGTCCCCGCTCCCCGAGCCGTTAAGAATCCCAAGTATTTTATTTTTCCTTTAGCCTCAAATCAATTCCAGACGCCACCGTTTCCTGCCCCCCCACCTCTCTCCTTCTCGCCCTCCCTTTGGGGCTATAGACCGAAACCACACACACACACACACATCTGAGGATGACAGAGCGAGCCGCATTGAGAGTCTCAGGTTTTGCTTTCTTTTCCATAGCATAAATTCCTCAAACTTTCCTCCCTTTTCTATTCCGGGAATTGTGTGTTTTATTCTTTGATTGAACAGCTACTTTTTCCAAAGACCATTCCTCCCTTTTTCTCCCAGCGTTTGTCTTGGCTTGTCTCCTGTCATACTCATCCATCTTTTTATCTCTCCGCCAGATTAAAAGGTGCGGTGACAGTGTCATGAATCCCTTGTGATAGAGTGTGTGTGTGTGTGTGTGTGTGTGAACTCTAAACCTCTGCAGATGTCTTCAGTGAGGTCCTTTTGAAGTACTTTATTAATTAACCACGTGTGGATGTGTGCACACATGAAGAAGACGATGTCTGGACTTACCAAAACAAAGTCTGGCCGCTTCTGAGGGTCACGAGTCGTCTTTCGTTCAAAGCGAGAGATACTAATTACATTTGGAAAAACCTGTGACGTGTTCTGCGGCGCCATGTGATTATCCACATTAATTTTTCCACTCTTAAGTATATTCTAAATGTCTCCCGGAGTAATTATAGTGCCAGTCCAACCCCAAAGCTATAATTTGCTAAGATGGATCCAACTGGACTGTGAAGGAATAGAAGAACAACAGAGAGAGGGAGAAAGAGAAGGACTGCGGGATAATTAAAGAGCTGGTTAGTTTAGCACACCCTTCAACTCCACATTATAAGGTTTCCATTCAAACCAATCGAGGCTTTAATTCAACACTGCCTCTTTTTTAATTTCCACAAGCTTAACTCTGAATTGTGGACGTCATAATTAACTGTGGAGTTCTTCCTCCCAATTATCAGAGTTAGAGACCAGGAAGAGGGCAGTCCCATGCAAGCCAACAGCCAATAATACGATACGATATACTTTATTGTCCCCGTAAGGACATTTGTTCTAGACTCCGTCCTGCAGTTCCGCATACACAAGCATAGTGGACATTAAGAGACATACACATGATTATCATCAGTCACAGAGGCACATACTGACCTATTGCACGACCCTCATGGCCAACATTTAAAAAGTACATTTCAAACAGCAGACAACGGGCTAATTGGAGAGACGTTGTTGTGTCTTAGCGTAACATCTCATCAGCCCGCCCGTTGTCTTACGGCCCGTCCACAGCGGTCGGAAGCGTCGACAACTCCAATCTGCCCATTCACTTTCAATGGGGTGACGTCACGTTGCCTCGCTTTTTCGCCGAACTGAATTGTGGGTAGCAGAGCGGTCCGTCTCCGCCGTCTCCGGCGTCAGAAGTTGAACAATGTTCAACTTCTGACGCCGGAGTAGCCAGCGCCAGCCAATCAAATCCCGTTTCTGAAAATCTGACAGCTCAAGCCGTAGCCAATCAAACCGTGTCTAAGCTGGGAGAGATATCCCGCCGTTCATTTCTATATTTCAAAAAAAGTCGGAGGAGAAACTAACTATCGCCGTAGCAATCACCCGGTTTTGTATGACCAGACTCTCTTCACCTACCGGGATACAAACCGGAGGAACCAGGCATGGAGGGAGGTGGCAGAGGCAGTGGGGGAAACTGGTAGGTTTTCGCCTGTTTGGGGAGTTTATATATATATATATTGCTCGCATAAAATCCCCGGGGGTTTTTGCTTTGTATGTCGGGGGCGGGAGATTCATGTGATTGGTTGTTGGTCGTGTTGCTTGAATAAAATCCCCAAGCTCCAGACACGCCCAGCTCCAAGCTTTTTTTGAAGCTGTAGTGTGGACGCTCCGTTACTGTCTCTTTCTGCCGCTCATTAGGAGACAACACAGAGAGCTGATTGGTTTGGTCATCAGCTTGTTTTCGGCCCAGAGAGATTTCCCCCTGAATTCAAAAGGCCAGATCACGAGCAGATGAAACCGTAACCCCCCGTTACAGCCATCGTGTGTGTCTGCATTACGTTTCACTGCATTGGAAAGACGTTGTTATGTATCGTTGTATATCCGAAGAGAAGTTCATGTTATTTGTGAATGTGAAAATGAAGAGATTTACAAGTGGCGATTAAATCTAAGGACGTATATGTGCTCAAGTAGTTTGTATATTATACTACTAGACTTATTCTTCTACTCCACAACATTTAAAAAGCCGATAGTGCATGCTAATCTAACAGCTTTACATTTTACATTGCACAATCAGATTATTAGCTAATCCAAAATATAAATTATGATATAAAACATGCACATATCTTTGTAGGTTATGATATCCAGTCGCAGTATATATCAAAATTAGCTTCACCTTTACAAACTGTGATGAATGAATGCATCGATATTTAAAACATCCTGTAATTCATATATTCTGAATGAGGCTTTTACGCACGACGAGTTTACTTTTGTTACTTTAAGTATATTTCGATGTCAATACCCTTGTAGTTTTAATTAAATATGATTTTGAATGCAGTACTTTTACTTATAACAGAAAATGTTTACAATTTAGTAGTGTGTGTGTGTGTGTGTGGCAATACTAAATTGTAAAAATGTTCTGTTACAAGTAAAAGTACTGCATTCAAAATCATATTTAAGTAAAACTACAACGGTATTGACATCGAAATATACTTAAAGTAACAAAAGTAAACGTACTCGTCGTGTATTTAGTATTGCCGACGAGTACACGACGAGTACGTTTACTTTTGTTACTTTAAGTATATTTCGATGTCAATACCCTTGTAGTTTAACTTAAATATGATTTTGAATGCAGTACAATTTAGTATTGCCACACACACACACACACACACACACACACACACACACACTATACTACAATTGTATTATAAAAAGTAATCAAACCCATGAAAAGACAACCACTCTTACCACGTGAGAAATATAATAATAATAATTCCTTACATTTATTATAGCGCTTTTCCAGATGCTCAAAGCGCTTCACAAATACACATTACACATATCATACATGCAATACCCACAGGAGCAAGTTCAGGTGAAGTGTCTTGCCCAAGGACACACCGGCCTGACGCAGTGGCGGCGGGAGCAGGTTTCGAACCGGAGTTCCCCAGCACCCCCCTTGATCTGACGATTGATGCACAGACCACTGCGCCACCCGTCCAGAGGTCCCATATAAGCGTTCTTTCGCCATCAAAACAGGAAGGAAACTGGTCCAATAATCTATTAGAAAAGGCCCAGAACATCTTCACCCGATGGATCAGCAGCCATCTCTGTCTCTCTCGCAGAGGGGTGGTTGAGGTTGCTCGTAATTCACCACAGACTGCTTGTTATTTCCACACAAATGAGTCTGATGAGGACTAATTGAGGATGCTAATCAAAATGAGCATAACTCAATATTGTCGTCTCGAAAAGACACATGAAGAAATAACGTGCTTCAAATAGAATATCTCGGCGTGTGGAGAACACCTCGCAGAGATAATTAGGTGCCAGTTAGCCGCAGACATGGCATGGCGGCGTTTGGGCCGTCAGCGCCTTGTTTGTCTTCCTCGTTATCCGCTTTGGTTTCATAAGCACGCTGTAAGTTAACAGAACGTGCCGTTTATGCTTCTGTTGTGCCCATGGCGATAATGGGGAAGCTACTCGTTGCTGATTTCTAAGTTCTTGTAATGACGATAATCAATTCTCAGAATGTGCCTTTTTAAATTCCCCAGCAATCAATCGACCATACTTTAATAATCTCACGAGGAAATACATATTTAGACCTTGATGAAGACTCAGGCTGAGACTCAGAGTCACGATGAAGACCTTGATGAAGAGTCAGGCTGATGATGAAGACTTGATGAAGACTCAGGCTGATGATGAAGACTTGATGAAGACTCAGGCTCATGATGAAGACTCAGGCTCATGATGAAGACTTGATGAAGACTCAGGCTGATGATGAAGACTTGATGAAGACTCAGGCTCATGATGAAGACTTGATGAAGACTCAGGCTCATGATGAAGACTTGATGAAGACTCTGGCTCATGATGAAGACTTGATGAAGACTCAGGCTCATGATGAAGACTTGATGAAGACTCTGGCTCATGATGAAGACTTGATGAAGACTCCGGCTCATGATGAAGACTTGATGAAGACTCAGGCTGATGATGAAGATATGATGAAGACTCAGGCTGATGATGAAGACTCAGCCTGATGATGAAGACTTGATGAAGACTCCGAGTCACGATGAAGACTTGATGAAGACTCAGGCTCATGATGAAGACTCAGGCTCTTGATGAAGACTTGATGAAGACTCAGGCTCATGATGAAGACTCAGGCTCTTGATGAAGACTCAGGCTGATGATGAAGACTTGATGAAGACTCAGGCTCATGATGAAGACTCAGGCTCTTGATGAAGACATGATGAAGACATGATGAAGACTCTGGCTGATGATGAAGACCCAGGCTCATGATGAAGACTTGATGAAGACTCCGGCTCATGATGAAGACTTGATGAAGACTCCGGCTCATGATGAAGACTTGTTGAAGACTCAGGCTCATGATGAAGACTTGATGAAGACTCAGGCTGATGATGAAGACGTGATGAAGACTCCGGCGCATGATGAAGACTCAGGCTCACGATGAAGACTTGATGAAGACTTGATGAAGACTTGAGGAAGACTTGATGAAGACTCCGGCGCATCACAGCCATGTGGTCGTTGCACAGCAGTAGCATTGTTATTCACAGAAACATAAAAGTTGAATAGTAGAAAGTGCAACAGGCGGTGGATCTGAACAAAGTGCCTGATGGACGGAGCGATGAAGAGCGTGGCCCGTCATAAAGGAAGGAGGTATATCCGTCTTTATTATGGTTAGACGGAACAGTTACGGAGAGCCATAACGCATAGCGGACATGCTGGAAGCCACTATCCTAAAGACGATCAAACATGTCTTCACACCCGTCAGCAGATGGAATATGTCGCTGTTCCTCAAAGCATCGACCTGATTCCTAAACGGTCTCCAAGGCCCAAGTGGTATCAACCAATTACCGTGTACTGCTGTTATGCTAAGTGGGTCCATATCCACTCTCAGCCTCGCTTCCACACGAGGGAATCCGTGGAGGCCTTTGTGTCCCCGGAGGAAACTGATCTGCCTCGCCGAGGGAAAAGGATCCTCTTCTCTCCATCAGAAATCCATCAGAGCTCCGTGACACAAAGCACATTGCTCTACAGAGATGGATAACAGGCGACACAATTTGCTCGTGACTAATGCCGCTCCCAAACACGTCGATTGGCGGCGTGTGCATTGTGTTCCTCTCTGCGCCCTTCACGTCTGAGCGCGGCGCTGTCAAAGAGTGGAGGCGTGTTGGGAGCCGTTGACGGGGCGCCGCATGTGCAAAGGATTTAGGAGAAAAATCATTTCTTCCCCAGTCTGATAAAGTAGAAAAGCTGGAGAGCATAATCATAGACGGCACCACAATTAAATTATGTAATTATTACATTCCTAAATGTATACTATTAAGATGTCCATGTTGTGGACATTACCAGCGCTGGAATATGCAGCACTTCGTCCCCTTTAATGTAACAAGATATTAATGGAGTTAAAGTGCGGTTGATTAGAGATAATAGAACATGAATAAACTGTGTGTGTGTGTGTGTGTGCGTGTGCATGTGCGCGTGTGTGTGTGTGTGTGTGTGTGTGTGTGTGTCAGAAAGCAGCAGACGTGAGGTCTTGTGGGTGGTAATTAGCACTTGGATTCCACTAATGACTGAACAGGAATCGGCTACTTCTACACACATGCTAACAGATTCATAACAGACACACACGGACACACGCTGAGAAGATTAACTCTGTTGTAACTGTGTGTGGTAGGTGTGTGTGTGTGTGTGTGTGTGTGTGTGTGTGTGTGTGTGTGTGGTGTGTAGTTCACAGTTGCTAGCCACTCATACATACCTATTTTACCGAATGCTGAGAAAGCTTTGCAGATTTTTCTTTGTATACACTTTACCACCCACACACACACACGCGCACACACACACACACACGGTCCTATTAGTTCCTCTAATTGAAAGGCAATTAAGCCTCAGGTTTCGTGGTGTGAGCTAAATGCCGGGTGTCTGTTTTCAGCTTCGCTCTGTTTTTAAGCTTTTAACAGACCACAGAGAGCCGGCCACCGGAAGGAGACACCCAACGTGAACTTTAATACACCGACTCCCCTTCTGTCTCTCAATCTGTCCGTCTCTCATTCTGTCCGTCTCTCAATCTGTCCGTCTCTCAATCTGTCCGTCTCTCAATCTGTCCGTCTCTCAATCTGTCTGTCTTCAAGTCTTTCAGTTTTCTCTGTCCACCTCTGCCCTCAATGTCACTTTCTACCTAGGTTTTCAGACTTACATTTTTTGCAAAATACCCCAAAAGATAAACTGATGCTAATGATTGCGTATCCAGTATATGCAAACAAGAAACCCATCGGGCTTATTCAGAGCCTCTACCTAAATAATGTTAAAATCACGATTGTATATAAAACACAAGATCAATCTAGAAACAACAGCTTGATTTCAATACGACAAAAAAACGACATACTAAAACATCAATAAAGAAACACACATGCAATTTAAAGAAAGGGAAGTGTGAATATGAAAAGGAGGTATTATACAGTGGTCAAATGATGTTCAGACATGTATTGTTAAAACATTCTTTAGCGGCACAGCCCCACCTAGTGTCAGCAGAAAGTATTACAAATAATGATTACAAAAAAATGCTAACATTTTTTTTAAATATATAAAATATATTTTAAGATCATGTTTAATCATCTGATTCATCTCATTGCTGTTTTAGTCTGTGTTCTTCTAATTAGTGTCTACAGTGTGTGCCTATTGAGCTGTTTAGAGCCATGTGGGACACAACCCGATCCTGCCCCTCCCTCTGACTGTCTAAGTGAACGGTGACTGCAAAAACTACACTGCGCATGCTCAGAGTATTTTGCTATTTAATGTGTGTGGCAAAAAATAATGACCATAGGGGCAAAGTGCTGCCATCCCCACCATACGTCATCTCACATCATTCAGAGCTGATTGGCTGTAAGTACGTGTGCCGCGAAAAGTGTGGTGTGTGAAGAGTAGACGAGGGACGCGTCCTAAAACCCGGAAGTAAGCTGCGCATGGCTTCCCTCGACAAAAAAGATTTCTCCATAGGATTTTAGAAAATAGCTCCAAATAAGATCTGTGGGAAACGTAGCTGTTAGATAAATGCACGTTTTGTTCAGCCGGATAATATCCACATGTCTACCCTACTTTTATCATTTTCGAATCATAAATCTATTGATTAGATTAGATTTATGATAGACTTTTGAAACTACAAGAACATACAGTAAGGAGGACTTTTACAAAAAAGTAATAGAGATGTTTGTCCTGAAGGATAGGCAAATGGACTTCATCTTCAAGTCAAGGTAAGACTGCAATGTTATTGAAAATGGGATCTTACTAAGAGAGAACAATTCAATATTTAAATGATACAATTACATTTTGTGGGTAGTCTATCCTTCTGTTGAACTGTCTGTTTAAAATTAATTGAAGCATCAGACAAAAAAAGCTTTTGAAAATAATATTTTATTTTGATTTAGGTCAAAATCGAAAATTTGTAAACCTGAAGAGTCAGAGTCAGAGCCTCAGCAGCCATGAACCTCACTGCAGAAGCTTATAGACATCTACGTGTTTTGTGCCCCACCACTTTTGTACATATAAAAGCGCCACTGCAGCCATGTGTTATATATTAAAAGCTATTCCAGATTCTTGTTAGAAAACGGATAAATAGAAACGTATTGTACCCCCTACCTTTTAAACCCGAATGCATTGCACGATGATGATATCTTTCCAGCATCTCAGAAATGTGTGTTAAATTAACTTGACAGTTTCTAGGACGATTCTTTATTTCTCCTGGTTGTCATTCTCTGCTGCTTCAATTCATCGTTCCCTTATTTCCAATCTCTCCCTGCAGAATATGTGAATAATCAGACGTTAAATGAAAGGAAGAAGAAAATACCTTTCCAGTTCACAGCTTTGCATCGACAGCAGAACAGCTCTGGGATTTGTTCTGGAGAGTAGGAGTGGATTTTCTTACAGTAAAAGTAAATCTCATTTTAAACCTGGCATGACCCTCTTTTGCATCCCAGCGGGGAAAGAGGAAATCACATCTGGTTCAAGTATACTGGAGAGGGTTATAGAAGGGTCCAGTGGCTGGAGGAGTGTGTGAACAAGTCTAGTCCTGATGATAGGAAAGCGGTGTGTGTTGGGGGTGGAAAAAATCAAATGCATACGAGTCGATTTACTGGAAACATTTTTAGTTTAGGTCACGTTTACGTCGAGGAACCTAAAACACATCTAGAAGCGATGTATGTCTTACGGCCCGTCCACACGGCGGCGTGCGTTGACGCCCCAGGCTAAAAGTGACGTCACCCCATTCAAAGTGAACGGGCAGAAGCGTTGGAAGCTTCAACGCACGCCGGTTAATGTGTGCATATGTATAAATATGTGCATATGTATAAATATGCCTGTTGATAGTGTATATTTAAGCAATAGCTCACGACAGGCTTATGCTTTGTAAGTTTGTTTCGTAACTAAAGAAATGTAAATATATTTATAAAACTGACAAGTCAAATCAAGCAATCTGATTGGCCGATAGTGTTTTTGCGGACCTCTTTGATTACAGATTTGAAAGCATCGTTGCTTGCTTTAAAAGTAGCACAATTCATGATGTCAAACCTTGGAGAGTATCTAGATATCCCTGCCCTGATGCCAAAGGAACTGCACACTGAATGTTTTGCCGTTTGATGTCTACGTCTGGACCGCTGCGTAAAAAGGAGGGTTTCTGCTCCGTTACTTCTCCGCTGCTTTCTTGTTCCAGTCTGAAAAGCAAACGGCAGGCAGTTTGCTTTTCAGCCCAACGGTATACTGTTTTTCTCAGACGCGGAAGGATACTGACTTGTTGTGAAAAGTAACTTACAATTCTACCCGTGGTATACGCTCAGTATATCACGGCTAAGAACCAATCAGATTGCTTGATTTGACTTGTCCGTTTTATAAATAGGATATAAATATTTATATTTATATATATTTTTTTTTGTATTCAGGATTGTGGGAAACGGTATTTCGATCGTTCCGTCTGTACACACAAACTGAAAGATTGATAGTAAAGTTGACTTTGATCTGATTTAGTTTCTTATAGCATGCCTGTTAATTAAGCCTTTTTCCAAAGTGCATCTAACCTTTGTTTGTTGTACTACCTCATTTAAATTCAAGTTAAACACGATACAGCACCTAAATTCAGTTAAACCACCATCGTTGTTGATGTCGGCACAGACTTGACACCAAGGTGGCAGGAACAAACGATGACACAGTGACTGTGAGAACTCAGAGGAACAAATGTCGCCTGCAGGGAACAAACAACACATTTTACCCCCAACCGGTTGGCTAATGAAGACGAAACTCTACAGTTTCAAAACTAAGTGGGGAGTTGGTGTTCACTGCCGTCAACGCGCATAAAAGACGACTAAATACAACCGCATTTAAATCTGTAAAGATGTGATCAGACACGTTCTGAATGTTTGTCGAAGTCACCGTCCGTTATCCCATCATAGATGTGTGGATAGAAATGTCTCAAAATATATATAAAAATCCAAGGTTTTCTCAACAGGCATAATAGTCGACCATGTGTGAACGGCCTTGTCCAGTGTTCAAAGGAGAGACTATAAGGAAAATACACAACATATATACTCATATATTAATACTAATACTAATTCTCATATGTATGCATCCCGCCTTTTGTACACGTTGTGCAGACAAGCTACAGTAAGACCATTGCCTTTACGTCCCTGACACACACAATATGTGGAGACAGGGCGGAAGAAGTATGTACGACACACGCTG